>CAUYON010005325.1:0-23690 GCA_963573935.1 Arctocebus calabarensis | reverse complement strand
AACAATGAAGAGCTCAATGGTTTAAAAACTACTGCACTTAACAACAACAACAACAAAATCCATGCCAGCTGACCCCCCTTTGTCCACAGCTAAGAATGGCAGCAGAATGCTATGTCACTATATACAAAAACAAGACAACCTGAAGCTAAATGGATGCCCACCACAGTGTCAACAGGTCCAGCTCACAGTGCATTCCCTGAGCTATGGCACCCTCAGAAGGGCATCTTTCCCCACGGGCTTAACACCAAGCAAGGAGCAGCAAGAGTTGGTCTCATTTTGTTCTTTTTACAAACTATAGATATGTACAGTTGATAACTCAGGATTTCTAGTCAATAACCATATAGTTAAACCATCTTACAAATTGGAAAAAAAAAAGAAAGAAACATCTTTAGATGCCTTGTCACACAAATAGCAAAGTGCACAGGGTGAGGAGAACACGAGAGCGCATTTTCATTTTAAAAATGTTTGGAAAAATGGACAACTTTGATACAGTTTCAGGGTGCTCCAGACACCGTTGGCCACTTCATGTAAACCACTGACAATTTCTAGAGCACTTTGAGACTACAATATGATCGTGATCAAATTTTGTGCTTAAACCTAGTGAGGGCAATAGACATTTCTCAAACAAGAGATGTGTCGTTTACGGCGCTCCCCTACTCTAAGGTATGTCCCCTACAAGGAGACAGATAAACAGTTTTTTTATTCATCCTCCCTCCTTGTCTTCTTCATCTTCCTCTTCCACCTTTTCCCGGCAACTTTAGTGGGACCCTATGTGCCATCAAACTTTCCTTTATGTTTACAGTCAGCAACTCCTTCTCCTTCACTATGGCTGCCTTCGTGATGTAAGGCTGCTTTTCACTGTCACTTAAGTTATTCCACATCTCACCCTTTTTTGCCACAGCTCCAACAGAGATACTAGGGTTTGTAGACTTGATCTTGGAGTAGAATTCTGAAGAGAACAGGAAAAATCCAAAGGGTGGCATTAGGGTCCTTCTTCTTTGCTCCTTTTGCTGGTCCATAATACTTCATTTCCCGATCATAGCGGACTTTATCCACCTTTGCCATTTCATCAAATTTAGATTTCTCTTTCCCAGACCTTGCCTTCCACCTTTCAGAGCACTTCTTGAAAAATTCTGCAAAATTGACAGGGACCTCTGTGTTTTTCTTCTTATGTTCTTCTCTGCATGTCTGCACAAAGAAGGCATAGGCAGGCATCTTGCCCTTTGGTTTCTTGTGGTTACCTTTAGCCATCTTGAGTGTCTTATTCACCAGTCTTAAAGAAACTGGTTTTTTAAAATTAAATTTTTAAAATTTGTTTATAAAAAATAAACTCTTTGTAGAGACAGACCCAAAAGAAAAGTAGATGAATAATACAGTATATCAGAAGAAAGCTATGTAGAAAAATAAAGCAAAAAATAAAACGTGCTAGGGAAAAGCTATCATAATTTTGCACTGAGCATTTTATAAATGTTTGGAAATGTGTACAATTTTGATACAGTTTCAGATACCGCATAAGGAGGTAGAATTATCAAAACATTAGAGGAAAGAGAATGAGAAATCATACACAAAACTGAGGGAACAGCCAAGGCATACGTTCAGTGAACAAGTGCATCTAGGGTATCCAGAGAAAAGCAAGGAAGGCAGAATTGCTGGAAATGACAGCAAATGAGTGATAACAGTGGATGATTAGATCAAGGATTATGGTGCTGTGAAGGTCATTAAAATATTACTGAAGTTTATTATTGCTAAATACAAGAAGTGAAGGGTTTTAAGCAGAGGTTGAAGAAACGAAACCCACAGTCTTCCCCAAGCTACTCAGGACTAATTCTCCAGATTCTTTTCTCCATGGATACCTTGTTAAAGCCTTATATTAAATCTGTCTTAGGGTGGATCCAGTATAGGTTATATTCTCAGATATCCTTATTTCTATACAAAAGATTTTCCATAGTCTTAGCTGGTTTTTGAAGTTATTAATGAGATCTCTACAATGTGGCAGGACCAAAATTCAAAAGGCCCCAAGACTGTTCTTCCTTCTGATATCTCTGTCTACCCTCAACCTTATAGCAACTGCTATCTGGAAAACCTTAGGAAGTTCGCCCTGTATATCGCAACCCAGCTTAAGACTTAACTGTTACTGCCCCTTTCCAATATTAATGAGCAAAATCTAATTTCATCTGGATGTGTTAAAATTGTATTTTATTGTGGTCTTAATCAACAATTCATTGATTAGTTATAAAAATTAATAGGGATTTGTTATTGCTTACCTTTGATTTTTATACCAGAAATATTTGACATTTTATGAAAATTGATCCAACAATTCGTTAATTCTTTATTGTCTTCACATACTCAAATACATAAATAAAATCATGTTAGAATTAATATCCATTGATAAATAAGAGAAATACTTTTATGAAAATAATTTTGGTGAAACCAATAATCATCTGTTTACAATTAGCTTAATTTCATATTAAGTGTGCATGCTCTTCCTACTAAAATAATAACCTATAATTGGAGTTTAACCCCTTGTCTCTGAATTCCAGTTACTTCCAGAAATATTTTTATTAAGTCAGAAGTACAATGAAAGAAAATGTAAAATGCATTCACAAATTGCAAGATTTTATTTTCAAATATTCTGAAAATATCATTTAAAGCCAATTCACCCATTCTGTTGTATTAACACTTGAAAAATTATGAGTGAACTTTGTTTGTGAAGTGCCAATTTTTGAAAACATGGCCTCAGTTAAAAAATCTCTCTGTCTCTATAATATGTCAATCTCTCTGTCAAATGAAAAATGAGACAGGACCCTATAGTAATCTTAATAATAAATCGGAATGATTTGTGCAGTTTTCATTGCCTTCAGAAAATTACACAATCACTTGTATTATGTTGTATTGGAAGATTCATTTAAAAGACATAAATTTCCCCACATCATAAAATCCCAAAACTATAGATGTTGGCGTGGGTGGAGAAAAGGGAACACTTCTGCACTGCCAGTGGGAATGCAAACTAATACGTTCCTTTTGGAAAGAAGTTTGGAGAATACTCATTTATCTAAATTAGACCTGCCATTCAATCTTGCAATTCCTCTACTAGGTATATATCCAGAAGACCAAAAATCACCGTATAACAAAAATATTTGCACCATAATGTTTATTGAAGCCCAATTCATAATTGCTAAGTCATGGAATAAGCCCAAGTGCCCATTGACCCACAAATGAATTAATAAGTTGTAGAATATTATGCAACCTTTAAAAAGATGGAGACTTTACCTCTTTTATGTTTACATAAAAGACAGAGCTCTAACATATTCTTCTTAGCAAAGTATCTCGAGAATGGAAGAAAAATTATCCTGTGTACTCAGCTTTACTATGAAACCAATACATAATCAACCACACTTCCATATGAAAGCTATAACCCTACCACAGCCCAAGATGAAAGGGATAAAGGAGGGGCAGGGGTCAGGAAGAGGGAGGATGAGTGGAGGGAGGGTAGTTCTTCAGACCACACTTATGGTGCATTTTTCAAGGGTGCATGTCAAATCTACTAAGTGTAGAGTATAAATGTCATAACACAATAATTAAGAAAGTGCAGTGAAGGCCACGTTAACCAGCTTGTTGTAAATATTTCAAATTGTATATAAAACCAGCACATTGTACTCTATAAATTCATTAATGTACACAGCTATGGTTTAATAAAAAAAGATCATATAAAAAAAAAGAGAGAGAAGGTGGCACTGTGAGACGCTTTCAGGTAATTCAAAGGGGACTTTTGAATTACTTTTTCACACTGAAAAGTAACAATGGCAGATTCTAGACTGTGCTAGTCTTGCTGGGAGTTACGTTAGGTTTTGATAAATTTGCAATAAAGAATGCCATAAATCTCAAAAAAAAATAAAAATAAAAGACATAAATTTCCCCCCCCAAATTAATGTAAACTTAAAACATAATTTTTCTAAGTAGTATGTGACTATTATCAATAGTAACCAAATATCTATGTTCTGTCAGTGACATAACATAGTTACTGACAATTAATTCACCATCAAGTCAATCAAAAATATGTGAAATGCATTATCTAAACTTAGAAAGTTAAACATAATTCTTCCTTCATTTAGTTTCTAAGATGACTTGTGTTAATCTATGGAGGATTTATTTATTACAAAGCAGCTTCTTTCCATAAGTCTGTAATTTGCAAATCACTGTGTCAGTACATGAGAAGCCCCTGGGCTTCCTTATCAACTCTATACTGTTAGAATTAAATTCTTATAATTCTCATCTTTATTATTAATCAAAGCAGTATCTAGTACAAAATAGTATGTATCTCCCTCCTTTTTATTTTTACCTTTCCCCAGACCCCTTTCTCTGGCCTTGCTCTTTTTTCTTTTTTTTTTCCCCCACTTTCTTTCCTTGTTTCTTCTTTCCGTCTTTGTTTTTCAATCTCATTCAAGAAAGTTACCTCCACTGTTCAGGAAAAGTAAAGCTCTCCTGGACTCATCAGTTCCTGTAATAAAACCCCAGCTTCCTAGGGCTTTTTACATACCAAGAGAAATATCTTAGACATTTGCCTCACTCTAATTACTCTAATCAGAAAGGATAATAGAGCTTATCTCTTCCTAAGAAGTGTAAATGGTTATGGCCTGGGAGTAGATCCCTTAATTAAAGCCCTGTGGTGTCAGGAAGACTGAAGGAGCCTACCCTGGTAGATTTTGCATTTCAAGGAGGAATGAGCCTCAGACCTAAAATCCCAGATCCTTAGGGCTACTGACTCTTTGAGAAATTTACATACTAAAAAGTTGATTAAAGAGGAGATTCTGGAAGGCAGACATGTAGTCACTTTCTTTCTACTTACAAGCAGA
Source organism: Arctocebus calabarensis (assembly GCA_963573935.1). NCBI lineage: Eukaryota > Metazoa > Chordata > Mammalia > Primates > Lorisidae > Arctocebus > Arctocebus calabarensis. Next base: position 18,837 of record CAUYON010005325.1, on the reverse strand, counting down.
AATTTCCTGATCCATTATCTACAGAAAATCTAAGTACTTGGGTGAGACAATTAACTTGACTTTTATTGTCTTGTTACAGGGGGAAAGATTAGGGAACTGGTGACTGACTCACTTACTGTAAGATATTTAATAAGAGCTCTGTCTCTGATTCAAAACTTCTCATGTGCACATTCAGGATAAAATTAATATTATAATAACCCAACACTTACATACAGACTGAAAGAAATCTTAAGGAAGAACCGAGCCTCCGTTTTCCTTTCATGTCTGCGTATTAGAGATCCAAAGGGGAGCTTGTTTGGAAAGGGCTCTGAATCTAGAGTTCTGCAACTCTGTAGAACTAGTTATGCTCTCTCCTAATGCGTTGTCTTTGGTTCAATATTCAGCAAATCTTTACTGAAGTGTTTACTACTTACCAAACATTATGGTAAATTTTAAGCTTATAATATAAAAAGATATGACTGTTGAGCCCAAGTGTTTTATGATAAAGTAGGTGAGAAAGATAAGAAACTAAATAAAAACTATGCAAAAAGATAATAGTTATGATATATGAATTTGTGGAGAAACAAGATGTTTTACTATAGCTGTTGGCATAGATTAGTGGAGAACACTGTCTTCAATGTTTTCGTTTAAATTATCTCATCCCAATTTGGGTCTCTTAATTCTCACCTGGCTGCCAAGGAACCTTCCTTCCAGATTCTGCAGGTCAATGCTTTTTCCCATACTGCTGTAACAAAAGTCAAAATAGTAACCATAAATCTTTCACTGAAATATATTGGAAAGTTACAAAGATTTCAGGGCAGCCAAGATGCAATCCATTATTAACTGTAGACAGAGCAGTCTCAGCTTCTGTCATTCTGGCTATACAGCCCCTTCTCTCTCTTTCTCTGTCTATAAATAACCCTAAGTTTAGAATTTTGATAGATAATACATTCAGACACTATTGATCCGATGAACATTTGACAAGCAAATATGGCTCCCCAACTGTGTTATTCCATCCGCTTTTGTTTTATCTCAGTTGTAAAGCTTCTGGAAAACAAAAGGGCTGCAAATCAAAGTGTCCACCAATCTTAAATTAACCACTTGCAAACTATCCCATGCAATTCAATTGTTTTCAATACTAGTAAATGACAACTAGGATATTGACGTCACCTATTAGCAGAACGCTAAACTGGGTTAGGAAGCTTCAGTCCATAGGTTGTCTGCCTCATACGTTATGACTATAAACTCAGAACATGAAGAAGACAAGTGAAGATCATTCTATTGGTGAAGTGTGAAATGTCAGGTTGAAAGTATAAACAGATACAATATTAAATGTAATTAGATTCTGATATGTAAAAATTCTCATTGTTAGCTCAATATTAATCATGAAAAATAATTTTTAAAAGGCATAGTTAAGAAGACAATAGATGAAATAAAATGGTACTCTAAAAAGTAATAACTTGGCCAGGCGCAGTAATCCTAGCACTCTGGGAGGCTGAGGTGGGTGGATTGCCTGAGGTCAACTGTTGGAGACCAGCCTGAGCAGTCTGTAAAATAGCCAGGCGTTGTGGCCGGCTTCTGTAGTCCCAGCTACTTGGGAGGCAAGAGAATCAATCGCATGAGCCCAAGAATTAGAGGTTGCCATGAGCTGTGATACTACAGCACCCTCCAGAGGTGACAAAGTGAGACTCTGTCTCAGAAAAATAATAAAAACTAATAATTTACTCTTCATATAGCAGATCACTCAATATTCTTTTTTAGTAATCTAACTTGAAAAGGTGAGTCATTGAGAGGAGACTGAGGACTGTCAAATAATTCACAAAAATGTTGTACTGTCAATGGGCAGAAAGGTGGGGATACAGCTGGGACTCCGAAACAGTGGCACCAGGGGATTAATCAGGTCTACCAACATCTCTGCCTGTCTTTTGTCCCCAGTCTTTATGAATGTCAGTATCACTTTCCGTCAGTGTAGACTGGCTTCCTGTTGTGATAAGAGCAGTGGCTGGAGAACACGCCCACTTCTCACACCCCAAAGTAGCCATTCATGAGGAGGTCATCTTTTCCCAGTGCAATGTGATGAGTCACGAGGAAAGACTCTAATTGCTTAGTTTGGATGAAAAATCACTTATAAACAAATTAATAGTGGCCATAAAGATGATGCCATATGAAAACGTGCAATTTCATAGTGGAACTAAATGGTAGAAATAGCTATACCAGTAGCCCACAAAAGACAATGGAAGAATCATTCTTAGAAGAAAAATTGATGGTGAATGGTCAGACAAAACCATTGGTTTCTTTTTGTACATGTAGTAAAATGGAATAAACACCATTAAGGCCCTTATTCAAGATCAAACCTTCACGCTTACCAAATGGGATATTTTAATTAAGTCAAATAACTACTCTGTACCTCCCTTTAATAATCTATAACAGTGTATAGTAAGATTTTCTCCCTGAAAATCTTATTGGGTTTTCAAGAAGATCAAATGAGTGAATGTGAGCGAAAGTTCTTTATCTGTAAAGTACCATGAATTTCAGATATTTTGGTTTCATGTTTATTATTATTTATATTAACATTATTATTGCTTGTATGCTACATAATTATTTATTGATACATTCTCCCCTAAGCACTAACATATAATGAGTCAGAGAAATTATGTACCTCTTTAATTAACGATTTGCTAATGTCCTCATCAGTGAAAAAAAGGGGAAATTAATCATTAAGTATTCAATTAAGTTATCAGAGATGCTTTCCCTGAAATTAAAAACACTCGGGACATTTTAGTCATTGAAAGAAGAAAAAAAAGGAGGAAGTAAAGAGAGAGGGGCAGAAGAAAGAAGAGGAGGCAAGGAAAGAGGAGAAAGTTAACCACACAAACAATCATTAGGCTGCAAGAGAACTCTGCAATTGAACTAAAGATACTAAAGACTTGAGCACTATGATAAACTTGCAGTTTGCTTAAGAGATAGCATATAAATAATCATCTTCAAGCTTATAATTTAAATGTACTTGTAACTGAACAAAAGAATTTATTAGATCATCTGTAGAATGCTGTTCTGTTAAATATATTAAAGTCATTCACACTGAGGAGATACATTTATGCCACTCCTGATGAAAATTAACATTTTGAGAAAACCTACGTTCACACTTCAGTGGTGACATTAGTAGGTGTAGCTAATGGATTAACAAAATGATTTCGTTAAACAAAATAATTTAATAAAATAATTGATATTTGAGTCCAATATGTGTTCTGTGAAAGAAAATTAGAAACTGGCTGATATGTAACTAGCTTACTGACAGGAACTTAACAATGGTGCTGGTAGTTAGATAGGATGGCTCTTGGGAAAAATTGTGATCCCAAAATATGAACTGACATGTTTTTCATTAGATACCATTTGGCCTGCCAAGACACCATGTTAAAGTCTGGAACACATATTTTTGATTGAAGCTAACATCACACCCAGAGGGCAACCTGATAATTTCTTGATTCTTATGTACCTACTACAAAGTGTTTCCAGTAGCAGTAAGAGGCAGATGGCAGGTACATGAGTGAAAACCTTGCCCTGCTCCACCAGGAACTGCCATTAACAGTTGAAGTCACAGTGCAAAAGCAAGTAAATGTGAATAAATGACAGTGACAAACAGAACATCCACATGGATATTACAGCAAGTACAAAGATGATTAGCAGAGATTACAAAAATTGAGGTAAAATCATTAAATTTGTACATAAAAACCTTGGTGTAGTCTAAATATGTTTCTTTTAATAAAATTCAGGCAAAACCTATGCAATGTTTCTTTTTTGTCTTCCTAAAATGCTGTCATGCTTTGGTTGGTAAAAGATACATCGTTTACATATATTTTTTAAAATCTAGTCTCTTTCATAAATGTTTGCACTCAGTGCTGTAAGAGTTAACTCTATGATTTGTCCAACAATTACACATGCAGTTAAAAATGTTACTAAAAGTTTGTTTTGTAAAGGTATATGCAGTTTTATAACCATCTTATTGAAGTTATATTCTCAAAATTATAGATTTTAAATTTATGTTTAGTATTTGGTTTCTGTCTAGACAAAAATTTCACGATTATTGTTAAATTAACTATTTGTTAACTAAGGAGAAGAAGGTACCATATTTTTGAGATTTTAACATCATAGTTATAACTGCTGGGTTTTTTTTTTTCTTGAGACATAGTCTCGCTATGTTGCCCTCAGTAGAGTGCTGTGCTGTCACAGCTCACAGCAACCTCAAACTCTTGGGCTTCAGCAATTCTCCTGCCTCACTCAGCCTCCCAAGTAGCTGGGACTACAGGGGCCTGCCACAATGCCCAGATATTTTTTGGCTGTAGTTGTCATTGTTTGGCAGGCCTGGGCTGAATTTGAACCCATCAGTTCTGGTGTATGTGGCTGGTGCCCTAGCTGATGAGCTACAGGCACCAAGCTAATATACCTGCTAATTCTAAAGTAAGCCATACATGATGTGAAAAAGATGCAAGAAGGTACTGACTATCTCTCAGGAAAATACACATTTAACCAGAAAGTAAAATTATGCATAAAGAAGTGCATGGGAAGATAAGTGAATTTAAGTACTTCAGTGTGGGAAGGGGGTAAAACTATCAGATATAATGTTTAAAGAGAAAGGAATGATACACATTTTCACATCTTAAAAAATAAATATATATTTTTTTTCTGAAATACTCCTCAATGAACCTTTTAAAAGAATGAAATTGCAAAAGCCATTTCTTAAAATGACTTCATGGTGGCTCACGATTAAAATCTAGCACTTTGGGATGCCAAGGAGGGAATATTGCTTGAGCCTAGGAGTTCAAGACCAACCTGAGCAACCAAGACCCCATCTCTACAAGAAATAGAAAAATTAGCCCGGCATAGTGCTACATTTATTTAGTCACAGTTACTCGGGAAGCTGAGCCAGGAGAATCACTTAAGCTCCAGAGTTTGAGGTTGTAGTGAGCTATGATGACAACCCTGAATTCATGCCCATGCCCAGGCAACAGAGCAAGACCCTATCTCCAAAAGAAAATATAAGGAAAACAATGATTATTTTTCACTGAACTTTCCCTCCCTAGTCATCTAATTTAAAACTAGAGTCTCCACCTAAGACACCCCTCTCTCCACACACACCCCTAGCCCTCCTTCTCGCTTATTTTCTCCATAGCGCTCAATCACATCCTAACAGACTAGAAGCTCTGCTTCTCTGTTTTGTTCTGGTGTTTGGATTACCCATCACTAGACTATGAGCTCCCATTGTGTAATGCAAATGTGCCTGGTTTCTGTCCCTGGTTCCTATCTAACGCCTAGGCATTTCTTTAATGATAGGAATGTCTTCGTTACTCGTGAGCATTTTGGATCACACTAGATTGTATACTGAGGAGAGGTCGCAGGAAGATAAACCTTGTCATTAGATAGTTGGGGCTTTGGGCCAGTCCAACCTCCGGGGAAGGAGAGGGATTCAACCGGATAACGATTTAAACAATTGTATTTAAACTCCAATAAAAATCCTGGTAGGTGAAGAGATAGATGTGCCAGGTAGATGATACATTTTCTACAAATGGGCCATACAAGTTCTTATAATGTATAACACTATAAAGCGGACCCTATCTACTCTATAACAAGCTTATAGAGTGATGCCTTAGAATGAAAAGGTTTTCTTTGAATTGCTAAACTAAGTTAGTTAGCAATGTTGACCTTTGCTAAAGATTTACTCTCTTCTCCTTGTATTTACTAGCTTTCATCACATTGTTATTATTTGTGGGATTTTCTTTATCCCTTCAAAGTTATAAAGTCTAAGAGACAGGCACTGTGTCTATTATATTACTTAAACCACATCACCTATGGCAGTGCATAATGCAGATTAGATATTCAGTGTAAATGCATTTAAACAAACTAGTGAATATTGTCCATAGTTCATGTCTCACTTACCTTTGTGCAGAGATTCATTGCGGAAAATTTGCAATAACAGAATGAGCCCTGAGACTGCAAATTAATTCCCCTAAATATGGCTAATCTTAACTGAGCTTGCTTTGTAATTGTCAGTATTTACAAGCGTCCTTTCCTAACAAATATTCAGAGGGCTGGTTAATTGTAAACTTACGACTAAGCAACTATGTAGACATCAATCATTCCGGTATGGACTACAGATAGCGCACAGGCTAAACCAATACTTCAGTAACTTGTAATAAGTAAAGTGCCAGAAATGTATGAAAGTTAGATGTAGGCCACATTTCTGAGATCCTAATAAGTTGTTATACATGTTTCTCTAAGTCCAAAAAAAACCAACAACAATAGTAGAAAACCCGAAGAAGTTGTATAACATAATTTGGCAATAGCCTAAATTAATATTCAAGTACTTTTTGATTGTCTACTCAATTAAAAGCGTCAGGTTTTGTAGAATGTAATCTACATTAGATATAGAATGAAAATGCCATCCAAACAGCAGTTTGATTAATGAGAAGGTCAAAGAAGCACAATCCTCAGTCTTTAATATTCCAAATAGGAGGCATTTGGGGAATTTGACACATTGGACTTCAGAAGCTCCCTGTTCATGACAACATTATCAATGAGGGAAGAAAATGGGAACACAGTAATATATTATTCTGGCAGATTGTAACTACAGTGGAAAAGGGAACATTTTCCATTTTACTTTATTATGGATATTTTAAAAATGTTCAGAATAGACAGAGAGCCTATAAAATACAGTTTATTTAAATTAAATTTTTGTTAGTATGTGAGACAAAAATACATTCATATGCATAAAGGGGATTTTAAAACTTTTTTATTGATACAATTTTGACTTTTCAAAGTGTTACAAAATTGGTGTGGAGATTTTCTGTACACCTTCGTCCAGTTTCTTCTTATTGAGTATTTTGCATAATGATAGAATATTTATCGTAACTAAGGAATTAACATCAGAATAATGCTATTAATTAAAGTATAGCTGTTTGGACTTCATCCATTTCTCCATTAATCTTCTCCCAGGATCCAGGATACTGCTTTGCATTGTGCTGTCTGGGCCCTCAGATGACTCCAGTCTATTATACAACTGTCTCCATTTGTCTTTCATTACCTTGATTCTTTTGAAAGTACTGGTGAGATATTTTATAGACTATCCCTCAGTTTGTGTTTAACCTTCTTTTCCTCCTGGGAGATTGAGACTACACATTATCAGGAAGAATACCCGAGAGGTGACATGCCATTTTCAATGTTTCATACTAGTAGTACAGTGATGTCAATATTCATGGCTCATAATATTAACCATGACCACTTGGCTAAAGTGGCATCCTTCAGGATTCTGCAATTATAAAGTTACTATTTCTTTTTGTAAATACTAACTGTCTTGAGATACTACACAAATATTCAAGCATCCTGCTTCTGCTTAAATTTTCACACACTAATGTAGAATCTATAGAAGGTATTGTAATGGCAATTTTTCTGTCTTTCATTCTGTGTATATTAAGAGTCCATCTTTAAAAAATTTCATTTATTATGAAAAGTCTGATTTTGAATCCAATGTGGTTTATTGTACTTCAAACAATGAGCACTGCAATTAATTAAAGTATGTGCCTAAACTATCAACACAGTTTGCTATCTTCATGTTAGCTTGTGTATGCCAGCAGCGAAGAAGCCTGGAGAGGGAGTGGCTATGAAAGTACGAAAGGCATTTTCTACAGTGTGTTAATTGAATATTTTTCCTTGCAAGAAGTGGTCCAAAGGCTGGAAGAAATGGTAGTTGGTTGGTGCAAGGTCTGGTGAATCTGGTGGATGACAGAGAGGTTCCAAGCCCAAGTTCTGTAGTTTGAGCAGAATTGTCTGTAAGACTTGTGTTTGATCATTGTCTTGCAAGAGGATTGGCCTGTTTCTAGTCACCAATCTCAGCTGCCTAATCACAAGTATTCTCAACAAGTCATCTAATGGTTGCCATAGACAACCACTATAATATATTGACCAGGTTTCATGAAGCTGTAGAGGATAATATCAGCCCTGGATCACCAATAGACATTATTAGCTTTGGGGGGGATGAATATTCTGTTTTGGACTGGGTTTTGGCACTTTATCCAGCCATTATGCTGAATGCTTGTAATTGTCAAAAAAAAAAAAAAATCCATTTTTTTTTTTTTTTGGCTCAGTGGATGGGCCACCAGCCACATACATGGAGGCTGGCAGGTTGGGCCAGATAAAACAACAGTGACAACTACAACAATAAAAATGACTCCATTTTTTATCACTTATTACAATACAGTGTAGAAGGTTTGCCTTTATGTTATGACAGCAATGACAGACAAGGTTCAAGACAATTTTTCTCCAAATATCAGTGTAATTCATGTAGAACGTATCTATTCAGCTTCTTTACCCTGCCTATTTGTTTCAAATGGTCCAATATTATTGTAATAGTGACATTAGTCCTTGCTGCTCATTCATAGGTTGAGATGGATTCATTTCTACTACAGCTTTCAACTCACCATTATCCATCTTTGTGTCAGGTTACCCACCGGGCTCATTTTCCAGATTAAAATCACCAGAATGGAGCTTCTCAAACCATCCATTTACCCTGCATTCATTGGCCACATCCTTCTCAAACATTTCCTTGGTGTCTCAAGCTGCCTGCACTGCATTGGTTCTGGGGTGGGACTTGTATTTGAAAAAGACACGAATTTTTGACTTATCCATGGTTTCAAAAAAAGTGCTCTAAAAAAATTTGAAAGATAATCACAAGGCAAAATGTGTGTTTCAAAGACTGAGGATGTAGCTTCACAATAATAATAAAAGTGTCAAAGTGAAATGTCAGAGATACACATATCAACTCTCCAAACTAGTACTTAAGGAAATTGGACAGTTCATACTTAATGACCTAATATTTTTCTGTCCACATTTATTTATTAATTCAGAATTTATTTAAATTGCTATGGATTAAAGGACATTTATATTATTTCTTGGATTATGATACAATACTATAAGCACTTATATTGTTGTTTAAGTTGTTTCCACTGTGGCCAGGCAGAGCTCTTTCATGTTAGTGACTGTGTTCATTCATTCTTTTTTTTCTTTCCGCATGTTCTGACTATCTGTCCCCACAAAATGCCCTAGGCTTCGTGTTCATTTTGCATGATCCCTGCTCTGGATCTGGAGTCCTTCTGCAGTAAGGTACATAGAAACCAAGATCTGCGAACAATGATGCTCATATCTACTATTGCCCTGTCACTGGGTCTTACCCCTTTTGGTGGATAGAGCCAGGACATATATGTCCATATATTGACTTATACTTGCCCGTGTGTGAGCAAACACATACACACACACATACACACACAGAGACACATACACACACCTATATTTATTTCTCTCTGTATATATATATTTTTGAAAAATGTCCATGAGTCTTTACTGCTACACAACTACCTACAATTCAGCACCCCATTATGGGTCCATTATGGGCTTCTCACTGTTCTTTATTTTAATGATAGTTGCTTCTTCCTATAGTGAGAAGCTAATTTCATCTATACTTCATTTACTTATTATTTCCTATAATACAAATACAGTGGTTTGTCATTCTTAAATCATACTCCTGTTGGAAGTAAATTTACCAACTAGAGTACAATGGCTTTGTGCAGGTTTTTCTCTCTCAGGTTATAGCATCCAGTCAGAATAGTGTTTTGCCAGGTTACATAGATCAGGTTATTTCTTTCATATTTTCTTCAGTTAAGTTTTGTGATTCATTGCAATATAGTTAGATTCATTTGTCACAACCCCCAATCCATATCCCCCCCAAATTAACACAAACATTTGTTTTTCTGTGCTTTGTTATTTTGTCAGTTTTGACAGATCAATAGAGTTGTGTAGAGATGAGAACAGTTTTGTATAGAACAGTGGGTTTACCCCCAAATCTCTATGCTGTTTTTCAGTTGACAACTCTTTACACTGAACCCCCAATCCTTTGCAATCCTTTCTCAAGATTTTATTTTCTCAGGGTGTCATATAACTGGAATCATACAACATTAATCTTCAGATATTCTTTCACTTAGAAAAACGCACCTAAGACCCAGCCATTTAGTTGCATGTATCGCTAATTTGCTCTTTCCAGTTGTGCCATTGTGAGGATGCACCATACTTCCTTTTACTAGTTGTGGACATTTGGGTTGTTCTTCGTTTGGGAAATTATGAATAAAACTGCTATTAGGTCTAGGCATATTCAAATGTATAATTTCTTTATTGATTTGTGCAGTGATGGGAAAATTACAGTTCAAAATTATAAAATGAAAAGCAGAAGTATTAATGAATTCCTTTGGTTTATTTTATTAAAATATGATGCTGAACTAACTTCAGAGTTACTCTGACCAAAGTTGAAGGCCCAACTTTCTCCAACATCTCAAATGTTTTATGGTATCATAATTGAAGAATCAAATAAGGTTTGAAACTAGGAATTAGAAAATATTGTCAGGAATATGAGTTTGTTATAAAAGACTATTGAAATTAGTATTTATAATATTTTTATTATCTATAAATTAATAAATAGTTTTAATTACATGGCTACTCTATGAAAGTCTAAATTCTTTATAAAAGTCTGAACTTACATTGAAATAACTTCCGATTCCGTATATGACTTTGAATTAAATATCTCAAATAGTTAAATTACTTTATAAAACCTATTCTATTCCAACTACTCCGAACTATTTTGAGAACAGACAAGATAAGCTTTGTCTTCAAAAACTTAGCTACTGTATCTTTTTTTTCTAACACTACATTTCAACAAATATATAGGATTTCTAAAAATCTGGCTACTGTTTTACGATGGAGTTATTTAATAATTTTAAAAATTATATGGTTACAAGACCAAAATTGTAAAAGATAATTTTAATAAACTTTCCTTTATCTAGACATGTCCCTATTTTTCTTTCTATAAATGAAATTTTTTAATCATCACCATTTTAATAAGTAAAACAAATGCTTTTGTTAGAAGCTAGCTTTTCTCTACTTCAATTAAATGTCAGCATGACTTTTGTCCATAAGGACACACATGGAAAAGATAAACCAATTGTATAATTTTCCACCAATGTTGTAGATTTCCATATTGCTGACATCAACTGTTTTATGTATGGGGAAAAAAAATTACTAAGCTGTGTACAGGTTTTTTGCATGTTCACTTTGAAATGGGTTTGAATTTACTAGAAGTTTTATTTTCAGTTAATAAAATTTAAAAATCATTAATCACAGTTTGTCAATTTGGTTAGATATAAACAAATTATGCAATTCTCAAGTTTTATCAAATGACTCATAGATAATTTCAGTTTTCTATAAGATGAAATAATAATACATACACCACGGAATATTATGCAGCCTTAAAAAAGATGGAGACTTTACCTTTTTCATGTCTACATGGATGGAGCTGGAACATATTTTTCTTAGCAAAGTATCTCAAGAATGGAAGAAAAAGTATCCAATATACTCAGCACTACTATGAAACCACTTCATAGCTTTCATATAAAAACCATAACCCAACTACAGCCCAAGAAGAAGGGGAATGAGGAGAGGGAGGGGTGGGGAGAGGGGAGGATCGGTTGAGGGAGGGTAACACATCTACGGTGCATTTTACATGTACCCCATTTTACAAGGGTACATGTTAAATTTACTAAGTATAGAATATAAATATTTTAACACAATTACTAAGAAAATGTGGTGAAGGCTATGTTAACCAATTTGATGAGGCTATGTATACCAATTTCAGGCTATGTATACCAATTTCAAATGGTATATAAAACCAGCACATTGTGCCCCATGATTGCATTAATGTACACAGCTATGATTTAATAAAAAATGATAATACTAATACATTATCTAGTAGAGACTCAGTGAACATTGAAGAATATCTAATTTATGTGATTGTCAAAAGTAGACATTTTAAAAAAAATTTATTATTATCAAATTGTCTTTGAGTGTTGAAGGTAATATTAGGGAAATTTTATTCTAACAGGCAACTAAGCACCTAGCTATAAATTTCAATATATTAAATAAAACCTAGCCAAGTAACGTTTTCACTAAGGAAAATATGTTTTATTTTACCTAAAATTAAATAATATACAAACTCCCTAAATTCTGAAAATTACAGTATGTTTTATGCTTACTTTTGTAAAACTGACACCAGATAGTAAGTAGTATGAAAAGTAATTGGCTATAGACAGGAAAGAATAATAAAATTTATTCTAAAATGCTATTAATTTATTACGAGCTAATATAAAGAAAAATTCGCTTTCATTCTCGGCTGTTATCTTTCATCTTTAGTTTTCTTTCCCTTTAAATTAAAATTGTCAATATTTAAACCAAACACCGCTAATATTACTGGTATTTGTAAGGTTTTGCCATCACCAGTAATCTCTTTACAACATTTATTATTGCCCAAGATGAATTCTAGAAATTACTGTCAGCAATTACACACTGATATAACCTGGGTGTTGTGCTCATTTTTATTGGATGCCCAATGTAAAGAACAAAGATAACGATATGAACTCTTTCTATTTCCAGGCTAACAATATTTTGTAGTGTTCTTATTGTTGCTTTCCCTACATAATAATTGAGAAAAATAAAGATAGGAGACAATTTTTACTACTTAAAAAATGATACTTTCATGTTAAATTAAATCACCCAAAATATTGTAATATAATCTAATGTAGACTGGTTTCCAATATTTACAAATTCTATTTTATTTTTAAATGGTTTATGTTGAGAATAATACTGTAAAGAAAAAATTATAACATTTCCTCTCTGACTTTATTTTATGTAGCCTCAGTTTTATTTTTTTTACTGTTCTTTTTGGTTTCTTTAATTGTGATATTTGACAGCCTCTGTTATTCCAATTGCTTTCATATGAATAATACTAAATCACAGTTGTCACATTGTTGTTGTAATTATGAACTTTACATGATGGGTCTTTGTCACCAGCTTCTTGGATCTCCTATTCTTAGCCCTAATGATTTCTAAACTCAAGTGTTCTCCTTCCCATCACCTTAAAAACTTTGGCTGAATTTTTGATAGCTGGCTGATAGAAGCTGAGAGTTATGTGTTTTTTTATCTAATGTTATTTTTTTTGGAATTCTATTATTTTGTATTCAGAAACTATCTTTTCTTAATTCTTTTTTTAATTTTCTAATATTTTATTAAGTAATTTTTGAAACATACAGTATTGTTCAAAGAATTATACAGTGTCCACTCATACATCCACAGCATACATTCCATAACTTTTCTCTTCTTCTTCAAATGTAAGGAATTTTTTCATAGAGAGGCCACAAATTTTGTACCTCTCATCGCAATGACCTTTTCTTATTTCTAACCATATGCCTCTCAAGCCTCCATATCTTAATATTAAAAAACCTAATTCTACATCCTTATAGCATGTAAGAAACACATACAATTTATACATTATGGACTGCAGATGATAGCTTTAAGTTCTTTTTTGTTTTTCTTAAATTTCACTGAATGAGCATATTAACCCTGTAATATGCTTTTCCAAATTAGCAATTCTGTGTTCCTATAATGGAACTTTTTATTCTATGATTAGTGATGATTCTACAAAAGAACAGTATGGAACATTTAACCTTAACAGTCACAACAATAACAAAAAGCTTTGCTCCTCAATTTAAGGAATGATTGACTTTTATTTCTAATTTTGAAATCACTGTCATTTGACTTTCGATCTTGACTCTATTATATTATGGTGAATTCTAGTAATACTGTTTTTACTGTAATTTACATTGCCAATACTCTAAAATCTGTGGAGGCTGTGGTGGGCAGATTGCTTGAGGCCAGGAGTTTGAAACCAGCCTAAACAATATAGCAAAACCCCATACACACAACCACACACACACACACACATAGCCACCACTAGAAGCATGAGCTTGTAATTCCAGCTACTCATGAGGCTGAGAAAGGAGGACCCTTGAGCCCTGGAGTTTGAGACTGCTGGAAGCTATGATGATGCAACTGCATTCCAGCCTGGGCAATAGAGGAAGACCCTCTTATGACCCTACCCACGAATGGTCGATAAGCACATGAAAAAATATTCAACATCACTAGACATTGGGAAAACACACATCAAACCCACACTTCTCATCCATTAGGATGGTTATTATTTTAAAATGGAAATTAACAATTATTGACGGTGAAGGTATGAAAGAAGTTGTAACCCTTTAACTTCACTGGCAGGAATGTAAAGTGATGCAGCCACTGTGGAAAAGTTTGCCATTTGCTCAAAGTTAAACACAGAGTTGCTTACACCAAACTAGTTAACATAGCCTATGATTTAATATACACAGTAATGATTTAATAAAAAAACAAAAAACCCCCCACAGAGTTGCCATATAATACAGCAATTTCAAAACCAAGTATATGCCCAAAATAATTGCCAGCCCCTGCTGGCAATTATTCAAAGATACATGCTACATCGTAGATTGACCTTAAAAACATGCTAAGTAGGGGGCGGAGCAAGGTGGCTGACTGGAAGCAGCTTCCGAAAAAGGCTCCTGTCCCAAAGAGAAGATAACCTCCAGAAACTGCGCAATTAAGCGAATACTGGGAGCCCAGCCAAGAGAGAAAAGTGATTTCTGTGGATCACCTCTGCTGAGACAGACTGCGACCCCTAGAAAGCACGCTTCAGGTACAAAATTCATCTGAAAGGAAGAATGCCCATCCCCTCCCCCAAGAAAGCTCTGAGTTTCTTGCTTTTCTGTTTCCTTTCTTTTTATTCTCCTCTTTTGCTCCTGTGAGTTTTCTACAGACAAGTGGTGAACTGTGGACTTCTTGTCTCACCCCATGGAAGAGTGCTGTGGGAAATGAGGTGTGCCTCCACTGAGCACCCCAGTGTGACTCTGAAAACTCTATTGCTAGGCAGAAAAACTGAACTAAAGTTTTCCCCACCATTCTGAACTTATTGTACATCCTTCCCCCCTTACCTGATGAACCAGAAGCCTAACCCCCGCTGAGACTGAGGGAGGAGGTTCCTGAGCAGTGCCCCCACCCCCACGTGCTGGAACAAGCACCCCACTGGGGGGAGGGCCATGGCAAGCCTCCCTCCCCTCCAGTCAGGGAAGCCGTAGGCGAGGGCCTGGCCCTGCGCCCCGAGCTTGCCGGGCTTCCGCAGGCCTGCCATCTACTAGAAACTCTGACGGCAACTGCCAGGCCTCCGCAGGTCTGCCCCAACCAGGAACTCCTCCCCGGAAACTGTGCGGACCTCCACCTGGCACCTGCAGGGCCCCCTGAGGCTGGCCCCTGGCCACTAAATCCCCTGGCAACCGTGCGGCCCTGTGCCACGAGCTTGCAGGGCTTCCACAGGCCTATCTTCTGCCAGGAACTCTGCCTACAACTGCCAGGCCTATGCAGGCCCATCCCCAGCCCAGGAATTCCTCCAGCAGCTGTCTGGCCCAGCACCCTGTGCTTGCCGGGCTTAGGCAGACCTGGTGTCTGCTAGAATCTCTGCTGGCAACTGCCAGGCCTCTACAGGTCTGCCCCTGGCCCGGAACTCCCCCAGCAACAGCGCTGCCCTCCGCCTGTCACCCGCAGGGCCCCTGCAGGTCCGCCCCTGGAGAGTAAATCCCCTGGCAACTGTGCGGCTCTGTGCCCAAGCTTGCAGGGCTTCTGCAGGCCTGCCTTCTGTCAGGAACTCTGCCTGAAACCACCTGGCCTCTGCAGGGTGGCCCACGGCAAGAAATGCTCCTGGCAACTGCCTGGCCCTACGCCCATGCTTGCTGGGCTTCCGCAGGTCTGCCGTCTGGTAGAGACTCTGCCTGTGACTGCCAGGCCTCTGCAGGTCTGCCCCAAGCCAGGAACTCCCCTGGCGACCACGCAGGCCTCTGCCTGGCACTCGCAGGGCCCCTGCAGGCCCGCCCTGGTGAGTAAATCCCCTGGTCAAGGCAGCTGCACGTCCAAACTTTCCAGGCTTCTGCAGGCCTACCTTCTGCCAGTAACTTCGACTGCAACCACCAGGCCTCTGCAGGCCCACCCCAGGCAAGGAACTCCCCTGGCGACCAACTGGCCCTGTGCCCCATGCTTGCCAGACTTCTGTAGGCCCGCCATCTACTACAGACTCTGCCGGCAACTGCCAGGCCTCCGCAAGTCTGCCCCCAGCCAGGAACTCCCTCGGCGATTGCATGGGCCTCCACCTGGCACCCACAGGGCCCCCGCAGGTCCGCCCCTGGTCAGGGACAGTCCTGGTGACCATGGGGACCTCCACCTGGCACCCATGGGGCCTCTGCAGGCCAGCCTTCTGCCAGGCACTCTGCTGGCAACTGCCAGGCCTCTGTAGGCCTGCCGCTAGCCAGGAACTCCCCCGGCGACCACCTGGCCCTGCATCCCACACTTGTCAGGCTTCTGTAGGTCTGCTTTCTGCCAGGGACTCCGTCCGTGACTGCCAGGCCCCCGGGCAGGGTCACTCCTGGCAACTGTGTGGGCCTCCACCTGGCACCCATGGTGCCTCCGCAGGCTAGCCTTCTTCCAGGGCCCCCACCGGCGACTGCCAGGCCCCTCTGCAGACCCAACGCCGGCCAAAAACTTCCCAGACAACTACACGGCCCTGCGCCCATCACTTGAAGGGCCAGATGCAATGGCGAAAAACAACCATGGGGTGGAATCAATGGCAAAACTCTGGCAATACTAATAATCAGAGTAGACAAACTCCTCCAAGTAACGACAAGGCAAACACAGTACAAGATCTCCTGCATAGGCAAATGGCTGAGATGTCTGAAATCAAATTCAGAATCTGGATTGCAAATAAGATTAGCAGAATGGAGGAAAAGATGGAATTAGAATTTCAAGCAGTAATTCAAAAGATGACCCAAAAGATGTCTCAAGAATTCAACGAATTCAAAGACAAAATGACCAAAGATTTTGACACATTGAGACAAGAAGTTGCAGCCCTTAAAGATCTAAGAAATTCGGTAGAATCCCTCAGTAACAGAATGGAGCAAGCAGATGAAAGGATTTCTGACATGGAAGACAAAGCTTTCAAAAACTCTCAAACCTCCAAAGAGCAAGAGAAATGGAAAGCAAAAACAGATCACTCTCTCAGAGAGCCCTTGGATAACTCAAAGAAAACCAATGTACACCTCACAGGGATCCCCAAAAGCAATGAAGCAGCTTCACAAGACACAGAGTCTCTTATTCATGAGATTATGAAAGAGAAATTTCCAGACATGCCAAGAGATTCTGAAATTCAGATAGTGGACAGTTTCAGAACCCCAGCACAACTCAACCCGAATAAGACATCCCCCAGGTACGTCATAATATGAAGGAGAAAATTTTGAAAGCAACCAGACGCAAGAACTCGATAACCTACAAGGGGGAGAATATTAGAATAACTGTAGATCTCTCTGATCAAACTTTTCAAGCTAGAAGAGAATGGTCTTTGACTTTTAATCTCCTAAAACAAAATAACTTTCAACCCAGGATCCTGTATCCAGCCAAACTGAGTTTCCTTTATGATGGAGAAATTAAATACTTTAATGACATCCACATGTTGAAAAAATGTACTATAACCAAGCTAGCTCTCCAGAATATTCTCAGACCTATCCTCCAAAATGACCAGCATAATCCTCCAACACAAAAGTAAACTTATCCGGAAACTTTTTATCAAATTCCAACCTCCACAACGACTAAAGGATTAAAAATGTCCACTAGATTTTTTAAAGATTTATCAATATTTTCAATTAATGTGAATGGGTTAAGATTGGCTGACTGGATACAAAAACTCAGGCCAGATATCTGCTGCATACAAGAATTTCATCTTACCTTAAAAGAAAAATTTAGACTCAAGGTGAAGGGATGGTCATCTATATTCCAAGTAAATGGAAAACAGAAAAAAGCAGGTGTTGCAATCTTATTTGCAGATACAATAGGCTTTAAACCAACCAAAGTAAGGAAAGATGAGGATGGACATTTCATATATGTTAAAGGTAATACTCAATATGATGAGATTTCAATTATTAATATTTGTGCACCCACCCAGAATGCACCTCAAAGTATAAGAAAAACTCTAATAGACATGAGTAACGTGATTTCCTCCAGCTCCATACTTGTTGGAGATTTTAATACTCCTTTAGCAGTGTTGGATAGATCCTCTAAGAAGAAGCTAAGTAAAGAAATTTTAGATTTAAACTGAACCATTCAACATTTAGATTTAACAGACATCTACAGAACATTTCATCCTAATAAAATTGAATACACATTCTTCTCATCAGCCCATGGACCATACTCCAAAATTGATCACATCTTAGGTCACAAGCCTAACCTCAGCAAATTTAAAAGAATAGAAATTATTCCTTGCATCTTCTCCGACCACCATGGAATAAAAGTTGAACTCAACAATAACAGGAATCTGCATAATCATACCAAAACATGGAAGCTAAATGACCTTATCCTGAAGGATAGATGAGATTAAGAAGGAAATTACCAAATTTTGTAACAAAATGACAAGACACAAATTATCAGAACCTCTAGGATACAAAGGCAGTCCTAAGAGGGAAATTTATAGCACTGCAAGCCTTCCTCAAGAAAACAGAAAGGGAGGAAGTTAACAACTTAATGGGACATCTCAAGCAACTGGAGAAGGAAGAACTTTCCAACCCTAAACCCAGCAGAATAAAAGAAATAACCAAAATTAGGGCAGAATTAAATGAAATTGAAAAGAAACAAATTATAGAACAGATCAATAAATCAAAAAGTTGGTTTTTTGAAAAGGTCAATAAAATAGATAAACCTTTGGCTAACTTAACCAGGAAAAAAAGAGTAAAATCTCTAATTTCTTCAATCAGAAATGGTAAAGACTAAATAATAACAGACCCCCTCAGAAATTCAAAAAATCCTCAATGAATA
>CAUYON010005321.1:0-31905 GCA_963573935.1 Arctocebus calabarensis | reverse complement strand
GAGCGAGTCTCCTGCCTCTGCCTCTCAAGTTGCTGGGGTGACAGGCGCCCGCCACAACGCCCAGCCATTTTTTTGGCCATCACTGTTGTTTGGCAGGCCTGGGCTGGATTCGAACCCACCAGCTCAGGTGTAAGTGGCTGGCACCTTAGCCTGTTGAGCCGCAGGTGCCGAGCCCCTTTTTTCTTTTTGAGACAGAGCCTCAAGCTGTCACCCTGGATAGAGTGCTATGGCATCACAGCTCACAGCAACCCCCAATTCCCGGGATCAAGCGAGTCTCCTGCCTCTGTGCCTCTGCCTCCCAAATAGCTGGGACTAGGCGCCCACCACAATGCCCGGCCATTTTTTGGTTGCAGCCGTTATTGTTTGGCAGGCCCGGGCTGGATTCGAACCCGCCAGCTCAGGTGTACGTGCCTGGCGCCTTAGCCCGTTGAGCCACAGGCGCCAAGCCTGTATTGTATTTTCATGAAGCCCATGGGAGAAGCCAGTTTTCTCTGTGTCTTCTGCTGTTATTTAATCCTAGATTTCTTAACCTTGGCTATGCACCAGAAGCACCTCTGAAACTTCTAAGAAAACTAGATGCCTACGATTAATCACAAGACCTTCTGAATTAGATTCTCCTATGGTGAATTAGATTTTGCTGGATATGAATATGTTCTTGAAGTTTCCTAGGTTGTTTGGATGATGTATAATCTGGGGTGTTCACATGATATTCTGTAGTGTAATATTTCTGTTCCTACTATTTTTGTTCTTAAAGACATGTTTCTAAGTGTCATGTCACACACCCAAATCACCAGTGTATGAAATTCTTCGTTGAAAACAGTGGTTCTCAACCTTTCTAATGCCTCCTAATGCTGCGACCCTTTAATACAGTTCCTCATGTTGTGGTGGCTCCCAACCATAAAATTATTTTCATTGCTACTTAATAAGTATAATTTTGAATCATAATGTAAATATCTGATACGCAGGATGTATTTTCATTGTTATAAAGGGGTCGTGGCCCACAGGTTGAGAACCACTGCTTTAAAAGGATGATTATCTCTGCCCTTCTTCTTTTTTTTTTTTTTTGAACCCACCACCTCTGGTATATGGGGGCGGCACCCTACTCCTTTGAGCCACAGGAGCCATCTGTGCCCTTTTTGATAAAAACAGGGTTCTGCTCACTTGTTCAGAGAGTCACGTATTTGCATTGTGTAGAATATAGGGCTAAGCCCTATAATGGACTATCAGAACATAGCCAGGTTTCAGGATCATATCCCCATGTCCCCAGTCTTCCAGACGTTGGTATCTCAAAGCTCCATTCCTCCTTGTCTGCATATGAGCTTCCTTCTACCTGGAGTGTCCCTGGAAGTAGCTATTATTGGTGACTAATAATAATCACATAGGCTTTTCAGAATGTAAAAGTGCTTTGAAAATGCACAATAACTAACTGGCAGCTGCCCCCTTTGTTGGGTGAATGGATGGTGATTTGAAAGAAAGAGACGTCCTTCAGTATGTTGATTTTAAGCAGAAGGGGATCTGGTTGCTTGGGGTTGGTTCCTTGGTAGCCAGCTGCTTTCCCTCACACCCTATGGCTTGTTCCTAAAGCCTACAGAAAAGTCCGTAGGAGTAAAGTAAGTGGAGGAACTTTAGTTGTTTTGCTCCCTCTGAATGGCCCTCTTTCATCAGGATGTGCTGGGACAAGGGCCTTTTTAAGCCAAAATATCAGGGGAAGACAAGAGTTCCACAAGAAGCCATTTGCTCTTGGGGTGGGGACTCCACGCCACGGCTCCTGTGAAGGGCTCACTGGCTCCTTCCAGCCTTTCCTGCTTTCTGTTGGGACTGGATGGCAGCACCTCTGCGGAAAGTTCAAGGGGGTGTTAAAGATGTGACTAGGGCAGTCACGAACCTTTTTTATTTCACTGACTTCTGCATCTTCCTTCAGCCGACTCAGTGCTTCTGCTGTTCAAAGGTTTCCAGCTCAAATTAGTATGTATTACCACCCTCGTTTCTATTTTCCTACCACGTATCAGTTTCTGGATGATACTGGCTGTTTGTATTCTGAGGATTTGGGGTTTTGGGAGGAGCATTGATTGAGCTTTTTGTCTTGTCTTCAATGCTTTGTAGAAACTTTAATCTTATAAAGGCTTCCTGAATAGCTGAGAATATATTTGTGTTGTGGAGATAAAAGCGTTGAGGTTGATGGTAGACAGGGCAGCGGCCAAATCCCTCATCAAGATCTTTCTTAACGGATGGAGGAAGATGGTCTACTTTGTCTAGGTCTGACCTGTGTAACTTCACAGGACACTAGAATCTTTGGTGAGAAGGCCGATTTTTCTGTAGGTGGATGGTTTGTGGGTCTCCCCTTCCTTGCCCTGGGTACTGTAAACTGTGTGTACTCTCACCAATGTGGATTCCTGAAAGAACTTCCCCAGCAGGGCACTTTGAGATTCTCATGACTCAGGGAACTGTGCCTGTCGGCATTAGCAGCCTGGCAGAGAGAAAGAACTACATAAAACCACATAAAGCTTGGACCGTCGGAAATAGCAATTGAATCAGCCACGCAGAGGGCGTGTGAGGCTCTGGGCGTGGAGTGAGCTCACAATCGAAGACGGGAAGCCAGGTCATGAAGAGTATCTGCATCGTGTTTCCATAAATCCTGTGACTGACCATGCTCTGTGTGGCCTCCCACCCTATCCCCCAAGAGCCATCTCCTGCGGTTTTCCTCCTGCTTAGACTGCAGGGTGATCTGACAGCTTTGGGACAGTGTGCTGCTTGGGCTTCACGTGGCTTCTAGCCTCTTCTTTATCATAAATGCCTGTTATCATTTGTCAGGGGGAAACAGAGTTAGGGTGTTCTAAGGCCCCAATTACCACAGTCCCCTGACTCCATGTGTAGAGGAAGAGGCTGTGATTCTTACCAGTCTGGGAACACTGAGGAGGAACAACGGCTGCGTAAGTGATCATGGGGTAAACTCAGCCTATTTTTTTTTACATTGTTCCCTTTTTTTCCAAAGGAAATATAAGGGAAATCAAGGGGAATTTTTGGCCGTGATTTCCAAGGCAAAGGTCACTGTTAATGGTTTGGCTATTTCCAGAGTCTTGGGGTGGTTTCTGGTCAGTATGAATTTTTTTTTTAATTTAACTTAGGAACAAAAGAAAGGTTTGATGTTGACTTGAAAGGGTTTCCTCAGTTGCTTCTCTGAACTTACTGTTGTTGAATTTTCATGGGTTTTATTTTAGAATTGTCTTGCTTAGATCTTTTGGATTTTGGTAAGAATAAGTAGTTAAGTGATCTGTTTCCCACTATATTACAACAGACATGGTTATAAAATTCGAAGGCAGGCCAGGGAGGCTGGGGCCGGCAGTTCTCAGGATAGAAAAGTGTAAAAGTGTGAGATTGTTCTGCACCCTGCCGAAATGAGACAGCTGGGAACTTAAATGGCCAAACAGATTTGAAAGTGTTTTTTGAAAGAGCTTTTAGCTTTCCAGGGGTGAGGTGAGACCACAGAGAAGAGATGCTTCTCCTTTCTTTCATTAATCCCGGTCTTCTCCACACTGGAAACTTGCAGCACCAATATGCAGCTGTAATGGAGTGAAGAGGATGACTTGGCAGTCCATGTGTGGTAGCAGATGAAATGCGCGCAGATGCCAGTGTTGGTTTAGGAAATAAACAAAGCGGTTGTCAGTAATTCAAAGGCCTGAGTAAGAGAGGGAGAACTGAGCCTCATGATTTCATATTTGCGCAGTCACTATTTTTAGCATGAGACTTCAACCAGAACAATTAACACACTTTATGGTGGATTTGATGGAAGATAACCGTTTGCCTGACTTCAGGAGCTGCTGACTTAAACTGCTAGTTCACATGGATTTTCGTAGCACTTACAGTCATGACAAAGCTGAGTTTCTTATTCCAGGATTAGAACACGTAACTGGGGCAAAAGTGGTCTTGGGCAAAGGTGATCTTGCTTTTTTTTATATTACAGAAAACATCCTTATATTTCAGTCAGGAATTAACTTGCTTAAGCTCAGCATTCCATTAAGAGAGGAAAAAAAAAAGGACTACTTTTTCTTAGAGATTTGCCCTTCACAACATTTATATGTTAATTGCTGCTCAAGAGGGAATTATTTCTGTAGTTCCCTATAATTTGAACTGTGGCTTTCTTTCACAAAATTAATAAAATATTCTATTTCTTAGTATAAAGTATAGTACATTTTCTGTACTATAAAAAGTTAATATTTGTTCAACATAGAAAATTTGGCAATTATTAGAAAAAGGAAGATAATCACAGATCGTCCAATCCTCCCCCAAAAATTATTAATTATTTTTGTGTCTTGGCTTGGCACCCATAGCTCAGTGGTGAAAGGGGGGCACTCGACCAGCATAAACCTCACACAACACCAAGGCTTGTACGAAAGGTCTTTATTGGTGGGGGAAGCTGCAGAGCAGCATTAAGGAGGAGGAGAGAGGAGAGAGAGAGCGAGCGAGCGCATGAGCAGACAGAAGAGAAGAGAGGGAACAAAAGACAAGGCACCTTATGTAGGTTCTGTTAGGGGAGGTGACGGGGTAGTGGAACAGCCAATAAGGTGTTACTGCTCTGGTGCAGAGAGCCAGTAGGAGGCGGGCCATAAGTTTGAGCTTTTCAGTGGATAATCGGGATAGGGAGACGAAGTTTTGCAATTATGTAACATAGGGCACCAGACCCGGCCAGGCCTGCTAAACAACAATGACAACTGCAACAAAAATATAGCCAGGTGTTGTGCCGATTGCCTGTAGTCCCAGCTACTTGGGAGACTGAGGCAGGAGAATCACTTAAGCCCAAGAGTTTGAGGTTGCTGTGAGCTGTGATGCCACAGTACTCTACTGAGGTACACCATAATAAGACTCTCTCTAAAAACCCCAACAATAACAACAATAATAATTTTTGTGTCTCTTCTGGGTAATTTAAGAATCAATGCTATTTTTGAATAATTTGCAGTAATTAAAAGTTTCTGCATTCTCTTTTATATGTTAATTTCTGCATAAACTGAAGATCTTTTTGATAGCCAAATCATGAAGGTGCAACATTTTTTAATTTTAATTTTAAAGTTATAGATTGGATATGAATGTTATTGCTTGTTAAAGTAATTAGCAATAGTTACATTCCAGATTCATTTTGCTGAGAAATTCATTGGTTAGCTTGAGGTTTCCCATAGGAATAATGGACAGGACACCCTTGACTAAGTTAAATCGCAGGTCAAGTAGCCACCCATTTTTGTGAAGATGCAAACAACTAGTAAATGTGTAATTTCATCTCCCTTGTTTTCTATTAAGGAGGATGTCAGCAAGAAGCAGTGAGGTTGTTAAAAGTCAGAGTTAGAAGCAAAGATCAGTAGCAAGATTATGAAAATTCACAAAGTGAGCCACCCTCTCCTAATCAGGGAGTTGTTTTTTATTTTTAGAAACTGTTCTATTATAATACCCTTTTGAGCATTCTTTTTTTTAGAGACAGAGTCTCACTTTGTCAAACCCTCAGTAGAGTGCTGTGACATCCCAGCTCACAGCAACCTCCATCTCTTGGGCTTAGGTGATTCTCTTGCCTCAGCCTCCCGAATAGCTGGGACTACAGGTGCCCGCCACAATGCCCAGCTATTTTTTTGTTGCAGTTTGACTGGGGCCAGGTTTGAACCCACCACCCTCAGTATATGGGGCCAGCGCCCTACTCATTGAGCCACAGGCGGCACCCTCTTTTTGTTTTTCTTAAGATAGAGTCTCACTTTGTCACCCTTAATAGACTGTTTTGGTGTCATAGCTCACAGCAACCTCAAACTCTTGGGCTCAAGCGATTTTCTTCCCTTAGGCTCCCAAGTAGGTGGGACTACAGGCACTCACCACAGTGCCTGGCTATTGTGGTGGGTGCCTGTAATAAAGATGAGGTCTTGCTCTTGCTCAGGCTGATCTCTAACCTGTGAACTCAGGCAATCTACCTGCCTCGGCCTCCCAGAGTGCTAGGATTACAGGTGTGAAACACCATGCTCAGCCTCCTTTCAAGTATTCCATAGAATGGGGACCATGGCCCTGGGAGAGCCCTTGTAGAACTAAGAGTATTGTAGCAGAAACATTCTTTCATCTTGCAAACTCTCCAGCAACAAGCTTTTTGCATAGGCAAGATTTGGGAAGAGTCCTCTGTGAAATTCTTATAAGGGCAAGTTTATTCTGTTTGCATTTTACATGCCATTTATTTCCCTAACACTTTTTCTTCCTATAGCACTTTTTGCCCATTCTTCTCTCTGAACTGTAATTTAACTGTGCTCTGGTTTTATTCTTCCCAGCTTAAGTGAGAGCTTTTTCATGGTGAAAGGAGCAGCCCTCTTCTTACAACAGGGAAACAGCCCTCAAGGCCAGCGGAGTCTTCAGCACCCCCACAAACATGCAGGTGAGGGCTCTAAGTTGATGCTCTTACATGGGAACTCCTTTTCTGTACAATAGGGGAACCTTCCTCTGTTAATGGTGAGCAATTTGCTGGGTTTTAAAGCCAGAGAAATCGTGGAACACAGGTTTATAATGATTAGTGCAGGTTGGAACCTTTGGTGCTCTTTCCATGAGCAGGCTAGACACCTTTTCCAGGTAGCACTGGGAGCAGGTGAGCTTTTTAAACCATGTGTGTCTGTGTGAAAACTAAGGTGGTCAGCAGTGTCCTGTTGAGATGTAAAGATTCCCCGTACATATTTTATGAGATAGCTGCAGATTTTTTTTTCTTTTGAGACAGTCTCACTCTGTTGCCCAGGCTACAGTGCTGTGGCCTCAGTCTCGCTCACAGCAACCTAAAAACTCTGGCTCAAGCAATCCTCCTTCAGCTTTCCAAGTAGCTGGGGCTTATAGACACCTGCCACAACACCCAGCTAATTTTTCCATTTTTAGTAAAGCTGGGATCTTGCTCTTACTCAGGCTGGTCTCAAACTCCTGAGCTAAAGGGATCCTCCTGCCTTAGCCTCTCACAGTGCTAGGATTACAGGTGTGAGCCACTGTGCCAGGACGGATAGCTACAGATTTTTTGTTGTTGTTGTTGTTTTGGATAGCTGCAGATTTTAAATGACAGTTTGACCTTTTAACAAATGCATCAAAATGCATCATGGCCCCATGTTGTTCCCTTGAAAATAACCACCTGAGGTGCTGTATACTTGTCTGGGTTGCTATCATTTCTCAGAGCACTTGGAAACTACTCACTTGGGGAATTTCTTTTCTTTTTTTGTTTGTTTATTTTTTGAGAAAGAGCCTCAAGCTGTCACCCTGGATAGAGTGCTGTGGCATCACAGCTCACAGCAATCTCCAATTCCTGGGCTCAAGTGAGTCTCCTGCCTCCACCTCCCAAGTAGCTGGGACTACAGGCGCCCGCCACAAGGCCCGGCCATATTTTGGTTGCAGCCATCATTGTTGTTTGGCGGGTCCAGGCTGGATTCGAACCCGCCAGCTCAGGTGTACGTGACTGACGCCTTAGCCCGTTGGGCCACAGGTGCCAAACCATCACTTGGGGAATTTCTTAAAGAGCCTTTGGCTCCCACTCTGAGGTGGTGTCTGTGATAGGAAGTCTTTATTCTGTAAAGATGGTGAGTTTGGTTTTTGGAAGTAGACAGAAGTAATTAGTGGAGATCAAACCAAGTGTTCATTTAGGTCCAAAGGCAAACAATTAAGCAAGGTCCATAAAGTGATGAGACTGATTTTTAAGGAGACTTGACTCGAAACTGAAAGCAGTTTGAAAAGAATTCTTTTTTTTTTTTTTGTGAGACAGAGCCTCAAGTTGTCACCCTGGATAGAGGGCTGTGGCATCACAGCTCACAGCAGCCTCCAATTCCTAGACTCAAGTGAGTCTCTTGCCTCCGCCTCCCAAGTAGCTGGGACTACAGGTGCCTGCCACAATGCCTGGCCATTTTTTTTTTTTTTGGCTGCAGCCACCATTGTTGTTTGGCAGGCCTGGGCTGGATTCGAACCCGCCAGCTCAGGTGTATGTGGCTGGCGCCTTAGCCTGTTGAGCCACAGGCGCCAAGCCGTTTGAAAAGAATTCTAAAAGTGCTTGTGCACAAGTGAGTCTTTGGTATGGGTTTGCTAGCTTCTGGGGATACTTCTTGGGTGAGCAGCACATATTTGAATGTCTGGGATGGTGTATACCTTTCAGAACAACAAGTGAAACAAACTGGCAGGGGGCCCAGTTTTCTTGTTACCTGTGATCATGTTTAACCTCAAGTTATCTAGCTTCATTTTAGATTTGAGTTTAGGTTAGAATTTCATACCACATGATTTACAGCAAACACCAAGACTCTGTCAGTATTTTTTCATACTGATACTTATAATCAAGATTTAGATCTGTTTTCAGCTAAGAAAGTAATTGTCTCACACAAGAAGGCAGGGTGGTTCATGGAAAGAATATTTGCTTTTCCACCAGGCAGATCTGGCATCTGATCCCAGTTCCACCACTTACTGAGCAGTCATAGGTTCACTTTTGAGCCTCAATTTCCTAATATTTACAATGGGCATAAAATATTGGTACCTTAGACTAATGGTCCCCAGTCTTTCTGACAACAGTGACAAGTTTTGTGGAAGACAGTTTTTCTGCGAACTGGAAGGAGTGGGTAGGATGGGACAGGAGGCAGAGCTCAGGCAGTGATGCTGTGCAGGCTAGCTCTTAGCAGGCCGCAGAATGCATTTAATGTGCCTATCGTGTGTGTATTTCTACAATGACCTCTAGTATAATAATGCTATAAACAGATTCTTCATTCTTGAATTTGATAATGGTTCTGCCCTGTTGGGAATTTAGCCATTGTTCATCTTAGCTATAATGCATACAACAAAATGAATGCTCACTCCTTGCTTACTAAGTATAAAATGTCTCCTTTAATTCAAAGAACAGGAAGATAGGAAGAAAGTCACTAGCTGGTTGACTCTTCTTTCCTTGAGGTCCAGAATGCATGGTGAGCTGAGGAAGGCAGAGGGGTTGCCGCCACAGCTGCTTGGTTAATGGTCTTGGGAGAGGCCCGGACTAGAGTTTACATTAGTTCCTTTTTTCCCTAGAATTACCCTCAGGTCCCCTAAATGAACCAGAGTCTGCCCCGCCTCCCCACTAACCACTGTGCAGCTCTGAGTACAGCTGAAGGTTAATTGTGTTCATATAAAAGTAATTCAATGTGTTTCAGCCAGTCTAGTAAGTTTGGGACCCTCTCTAGGGCTTAAATTCTCTGATTTTTTTTTGTGTGTATGGATGTCAGACTAGGGTTTGGATTTCTGTCTGTCAGCAGTTCAATATCTCAGCAAATAGTCCTACTGAAAGGAGTTTATCTGTGTGGAAAATGTCCCTTTCATTTAGACATTTATCAGATAAGGGATTTGTTTTAGCTTTTAACTGTGGAGTTTGGTGACTCAGGGTGGATGGTGGGAGGGTGCAGGCTGATGGAGAACCAAGCTGTGGTGTGTGGCCCAGTGGCCTTGGTGATGTGACAGGTGGGGTGTTGCTCAGGTGAAGGAAGGGGCATGGGAGGTCTGTCCTCCTCAAATGAACCATCACCTCCAAATCAGTTCTCTTCGAATGCAGTGCCAATGTCAGGCGTTGTGCACTGTGGAGTCCTATTACTGGAGAGAACAGATAAGAAGGCATTGTTTTTTTCTTTTAATTTTATTTATTGTGAAAAGAACATTTAACATGGAATCCACCCTCTTAACTATAGCAGCATGTTTCTTTTCTTTTCTTTTTTTTTGGTAGGGGCATGTTTCTAATGACCCATTCCTCTCTGAGGCAGGAAGTACAATTAAGTCTCTCTGCCTTAAAAATATGTATATACTTGCTTTTGTAAAAGGAACAGATGCTATGTTTTGATCCTTCTGGGATTCTGATTGTGATCTCTAGGGTAATTTTAAAATACATTTATATAAATTCCTTGAGGCATTGCACAAAAAAGAAATCAGTTCAGATTTTCTATGAGTTATTTATTGTACAGGCATACCCAGAGTTAACAGACATCTGACTGACAACTTGCACTTATGAATAGGGCTATTATAGTAAGTCCCCAAGTTATAAACATCTGACTGATGTTCAACTTACACTTACCAACAGGGGCTACTAATAGGTAATAGGCAAATATACCTGTTCCAGCGTATGTACAAATTCAACTTAATAATAGACTAATAGACCTACCTCATTCATAACCTAGGGACTGCTTGTAGCACCTTCTAGATCAGCATCTTTACAGATGAACCTTTTCTTCAGGAAAAAAATCTGTGTAAACTAGGGAAAAAAGCAGCATGGGAGTCCTTCCTACTACTTACTACTCAATGCCCCTCGGTTATGGTGGTCCCTCTTCTGCTAAAGCACTCCCTTCCCTGAGGTTCTCCCGCAGAATCAGGAGACTCACTTTCCTCATTGTAGCCCCAAGACACCTCTTGGTCCCTAAGGCAGGTTGGGAAGTTCAAAATCGGGCCCTGGATTATTGCTTCTTAATTAATAAGGAAAAAAAGAGGGCATTATCTTTAGCAAAAAGGGGGAAAATGATAGATTGTTGTCTAAGAATTATTTCTCTGGGTACCCAAAATATGGTGCTATCTATACAATCACTTAAATAACCCCTTCTCCCCCATGTTACATGTTATAGAAATAATCTCTGTCTCTTAGGGAAACTGCAGAAAAGTTTGAAGAGAAAAAGAGTCCTTTTTCTCTTGGATTACTTCTTAGCAAATCTCTTCCATCCATGGCTATAGTTTCTGGCCTCTTCACCCTAAGTTATGTTTGCTTAAATAACATAACACTTTTCTTCAGGCTTGTCTATATTTTCTAAATTTTGTGTTTAAAAAAAAAAAAAAAACTGGCTCAAACCTATAATTGCAGCATTTGGGGAGCCCAAGTCAGGACAATTGCTTGAGGTCAAGGATTTGACACCAGCCAGAGCAAGAATGAGACCCTTCCTCTACAAAAAAATAGAAAAATTACCCAGACACAGTGGTGCACGCCTGCAGTTCCAGCTACTCAGGAGGCTCAGGCAGGAGGGCCACTTGAGCCCAGGAGTTGGAGGTTGCTATTAGCTGTGATCATGCTTCTGCATTCCAGCTTGCATGACAGAACAAGACTTTATCTCTCAGAAATAAATAAATGAATAAACCCTATATTGTATTTTAGAAAATAAGAGCAACTTGTAACAAGATGGCAGCAAGTACTATATTATGTATCCTTATCACATGATATTTGTGACTAAGTTTTTGTGGTGTTTCTCCTGTGGTAGATAAATGCTAACTTCTAAGTTCTCTTATAGGCCCTCAAAATCAGCCTTTCAGGGGTTTTCTCCTAGAAAGTGGGTGGGAGACATTTAAAAATTTTCCTCATTGGTCTAACAGGCGACCTGCCCCAACATCTTCAAGTGATGATCAACCTTCTGCGTTGTGAAGACAGAATCAAGCTGGTAAGAAGTAATAAGAGTGACAAGTGTTTGTTTTTAATCATGAAACTTGGTGGGAGAACCATTCATGAATAATGGGGGTGGAAGCTCTTAATATCACAACAGATTGTCCCAAATGACTTGCAAAAGCCAAAGCCATGCTTGTTCCTCTGTACCCTAGAAGGACCAGAGGAGGGGTGTTCGTTCACTTCTCACATTTTTGTATGTCCCCTCTGAGCCATGCACTGCCCCTGGTGCTGGGGAGATAAACCAGACCCAGCTCCTGATTTTAAGAATTTCATCTTCACTTTTAATCCTGAGAGGGAAAGGTAGAAAACTAAAGTTCTTGATCTTGGCTTGGCAAAGGGACGGAGGCATCCCCTCGACAGGCAGACCAGTGAGGGCATCTCTGCCCTGTTGTAGGCCGTGCGCTTGGAGAGCGCCTGGACGGACCGCGTCCGCTACATGGTGGTGGTGTACAGCAGTGGGCGCCAGGACACTGAGGAAAATATCTTGCTGGGAGTTGACTTTTCCAGTAAGGAAAGGTGAGTCTGATGGGATGGTGGTTCCCTACTGGGAGGGGGACAAGAGTTATTGCTAAAAAAACATTCTGTGGTCCCAGATCCATGGGAGATGCCATTTCAGCTCCTGTGTATCTGGCACTGTGTCAGATCCAATCTGTGTTCTTGGGGAGCTCAGAGTCAACTAAAGGATGGAAAGTTACTCTGTGTGTAGAGGCATAATTCTGGGTGCTATAGAGAGGGGCACAGTAGGCAGAGATGTGTTCTGAAAGAGGGGACGGCAGTGATGGGCATGAAAGGACAGGCTGGGCCACCCACGTGAAGCAGGGAGGACACTTTGGGCCCACAGATGGTGTAATTAGTAGGTGTTGCATGGAGCACCTAATCCAGTAGTGGTACTCCGTGGGTTCCCATGTACTTTCTGGCAGGTCCTTGATCAGAGGTGTTAAGAGAGACTTGGAATTTGCGACTGACTAGAGGCCAAGTGAGTTGTGTCCTAGACCTGTTGTGTGTGTGAAATGCAGGTGAAAACCTTACTTGACATCCAGAATAAATGAATGCATGTAAGGTCATTGCAAAACCTGGATTTGTTACATGAAGATTAAAGTAGACTTCCTTTATTCATCATCCATTAATCTATTCATTCATTAAGCATATAATTTATTTACATTCTTCTATGTATGAGGCAATGGGCTAGGTCCAGATACACAAAAGAAGCAACAGTACAAACAGATTTTGGCCTCAAAGAGCCTGTAAGCTTAGCATGGAAGACATAAGGGAGAGAGGTACTGTGATGGAGACGTGGCTGGTGTTTCATGAGAACACACGAGAGGGGTGGTCAGAGAGAGCACATGCTTCCAAATGGTACCTTGAATGAGTCTCAGTTCAGGGCTAGAGGCAGAGCAAGGGGATGCATTCAAAGATCATCCCTGGCAGAATCGGTAGGAGAAAAAAATCAGTTTCAGAGGCTGCAAATGGTGTGGTAACAGTGCACTCTTCTCTTGTTCCTCCTCTGAGAGCTGCTGTGGGCCACACGAGAGGGACCAAGTCTTTGTTGTGAGTTAGAAGTGAACCCCAGTATATAATAAATAGTGTTATGAGAAAGTTTTCTGCAGTCCACTCAAGGGAATTGGAGTTTGGGCTGACATGCATGGCCTTGGACTGTCTGGGAATCCAGGTCTAGAATTTGCCATCACTGTTTTGGCTGGCCAGAGAGCCACTTAGGTACCTGGTGGGCTTATTCTATTATGTTGGGAAACCTCCAGGCTGTCAGGAGTGGTCAGAGCCTCAGCCAGGCACAGTGACCCATACCTGTAATCACAGTACTTTGGGAAGCCAAGATGGGAGGATCTCTTGAGGCCATGAGTTCACAATCAGCCTGGGCAACATAGCAAGATCCCATCACTACAAAAAAACTTAAAATTTAGCTAGGCATGGTGGTGTTTGCCTATAGTTTCAGCTACTCAGAAGGCTGAGCTTGGAGGATCTCTTTATTTATTTATTTTATTAAATCATAGCTGTGTACATTAGTGCAATCATGGGGTACAATGTGCTGACTTCATATACAATCTGAAATATTTCATCCAACTGTTTGACATAACCTTTATGAGATTTTCTTGGTTATTGTATGAAAACATTTGTATTCTGCATTTAGTAAGTTTCACTTGTACCCTTCTAAGACGCACCATAAGTGTGATCCCATCATTTACCCTCTTTCCACCCATCCTCCCCCACCCTTGCCCCTTTCCCCACATTCTTGTGGCATAATTGGGTTATAGCCTTCATATGAAAGCTATAAATTAGCTTCATAGTAGGGCTGGGTATATTGGATACTTTGTCTTGCATTCTTGACATACTTTGCTAAGAAGAATATGTTCTAGCTCCGTCCATGTAAACATGAAAGAGGTAAAGTCTCCATCTTTCTTTAAGGCTGCATAATATTCCACGGTATACATGTACCACAATTTCTTAATCTATTCGTGGATCGATGGGCACGTGGGCTTCTTCCATGACTTAGCAATTATAAATTGGGCTGCAGTGAACATTCTGGTACAGATATCTTGGTTACAATGTGATTTTTGGTCTTCTGTGTCCAGCATCCAAATTCTTCCTGGTTCTGGAGGATCCCTACCTGAGAATACTCTCAGCTTTTTATAGTTCAGGTATTGCAGGGCAGGCTGAAGCACCTCTTCTAAAGCCTGTGTCAACATAGGGGTCCAAATTTCTGGGATCATGTCCTGGTCTCAATCAAAAGGGTCATTTTCATAACCTAAAGCTCTGGTCATCTCATCCACTCTAATGTCCTCTGCCTCTAAAAATTCATTTAATCTGCTTAGAAATTCATCATCTGGTGGATCTCTTGAACCTTGGAGGATCTCTTGAACCCAGGAGTTGGCGGTTACAGTGAACAAGACCTTGTCTCTCTCTCTCTTTTTTTTTTTTTTTTTTTTTTGAGACAGAGTCTCACTATGTTGACCTCAGTAGAGGGCCCTGGTATCACAGCTCACAGCGACCTTAAACTCCTGGGCCCAGGCGATTCTCTTGCCTCAGCCTCCCAAGCAGCCAGGACTACAGGCGCCAGCCACATGCCCAGCTATAGATATTTTTTGTTGCAGTTGTCACCACTGTTTCAGCTGGCCTGGGCTAGGTTAAAACCCGCATGCCTTGGTGCATATGGCCAGCACCGTAACCACTGTGCTATGGGTGCCGAGCCAAGACCTTGTCTCTTAAAAAGGGGGAGGGTGCTGGGGGGAGAAATGGTCAGAGCCCAATTTTTTTGGCCATTTTCCATATGGTTATGAGGCTCAGAGACGTTGAGCACTTAAAAGTGTTTTGGTCACAGTTGTTGTTCAGGAGATTATCCAACCTATTTGTGTTCTTTCAGGGGCAGGCACTTCCCTTCCCAAGTAGGGTCCACCCCAGTAACACTTTCTTTCTTTCTTTTTTTTTTTTTTGTAGAGACAGAGTCTCACTTCATCACCCTCGGTAGAGTGCTGTAGCGTCACACAGCTCACAGCAACCTCCAACTCCTGGGCTTAGGTGATTCTCTTGCCGAGTAGCTGGAACTACAGGTGCCCGCCACAATGCCCAGCTATTTTTCTGTTTTTGCAGTTTAGCCAAGGCCAGGTTTAAACCTGCCACCTTTGGTATATGGGGCCAGCGCCCTACTCGATGAGCCACAGGCGCCGCCCCCAGTAACACCCATCATCTTGATCCTAACTGCTGGGTCTGACAGAAGTCCAGGCTTCCCCATCACCTCTGTTGCTTCTTTTGCAGGGCATAGCACACTTAACAAAACACCTCTTTGAACATGCCATGTAATCCCTACAATCCCTGTGGGGTAGACAGTCATGCCTCATATTTTGTAAATGACGAATCAAAAGCTCACAAGGCAGAGGAGACAGAGGTGGTGACATTAGAATCATCCCAGTAGGTAGTTGAGCAGGGATTGAGCAAGGTGCCTCTCATTCTTTGCCAGTGTGCCGGGGCTTTATCCTACACACTGCATTGCCCATCCATTCACCTCTAGGTTTGTCTTATTTGTATCTTTTAGCTCTTTCCAGGTGCTTGTAGGGTGCTTGCTCACCCTATATCCCTGAGCACAACAGAGGTCACAGGGCATGCATTAGATGCACGTGCATACACACACGTGTTTGCAGGCACACGTTCTAAGTTCCTATTTTTCAGCTGTGGTAGAGAGGCCTGTGTACTTATTCCTGTCTACTCTGAAATACTTTTTCTCTCCACCCTTCCTAGCTTTTTCCTTCAGCATCCCAGCTTCAGTTGTCTTAGAGCCCCTTCTCTCTATGGTCTTCTTGCCTCTAGTGCATGCTCTGCCCTGAGGCCCAAGGCTCCTTGCATTCTGCGAGCAGAAGCTATAGCCTGCCTGTAGGCACCATTCCTAAGGCCAGCACTGGTCTCCCGAGGGGGCAGTCATGAGGCCATGAGTGCTAGACCTACTGGCAGGGATCAGGCACTAAGCTGGCCTTCCTGCCTTTGGGCCTGACATTTCTGTCCTCTACTCTTAACATCCTTGGGGAATGACAATTGGGCTCTCACACTGCCTGAGTGCCAGGCTCTCATATTCTAACCTGGCTTGAAATCAAAGCCCTGGTCCTCACCAGAAGCCTTTGGCCTGCTAAGGGCATGACATGCATGTTTGTCTAAATTCCTGCTGGTAGATTGTGTTTCTTTATTACAAGAAAAAAAAAAAGA
Source organism: Arctocebus calabarensis (assembly GCA_963573935.1). Taxonomy (NCBI): domain Eukaryota; kingdom Metazoa; phylum Chordata; class Mammalia; order Primates; family Lorisidae; genus Arctocebus; species Arctocebus calabarensis. The sequence continues at coordinate 15,800 of CAUYON010005321.1, read as the reverse complement.
AAGAAAAGAAAAAAGAGAGAAAGAGAGAGAGAGAGAGAAATGAATGTTGCCTCTGAAGGGCATCTTCATGGAGTTCCCAGGGCAACAGCCGAGTGCGGAGTTAGCAGAGACAGTGTTGGGAAGATGACCGGCTAGAGCAGGCTCTCACTCGGAATTTTCTATCTGCACGCACTTTCTTAGGAGACTGAAGCCACCACGCCACATGTTCTTTCTTAGAGTATTAATTTTTCTTTCTGGATTTGGAAACATTTTGAGTGCTATGAGTGTATCTCACTGTCTCCATATTTTGCTGTCTGTAAAGGACCTACATGGTGGGATTTGGGGACAGGCTTGTCTCCTGCCTGGACCTCTAGGCTCGTCTGGCTCCTCAGCCCCTGCTGCACAGGCCCCAGGGACTCAGAACCTGCTTTCTTCTCCTGTAGCTGCTCTCACCCACTTTATCCTTCGGGTTCATTCTTTTTGCTAAAAAGATCTGATTTCCCTACCTGCGTGTCCCTTCCCCACTTTCTATGTATAGAATCCACAGGCCCTCTTTCATTATAGAGATATTATTACTACCACTATAGGACTACTGAAAACTCACAAAATAACAGCTAGGGGCCCATAGGTGATTTGCAGGATTGTTAGTCACTCATAGTCTCCAGCCTGCTGCTTGTCTCCAGTTTAAGACCATGAGCAGAAGCTCTCCATGGGCTCTGCCTGCTGGTGAGCACAGTGAGCTCTATGTGTCAGGGGGGCCAGTTTAGGGTTTGTTTCATGTGGGCAGTCTCACCTTGTCCCCTCAGCCTCAGCCTGCCATGGGCCTGAAATCCTATGCTCTTTGCCCCTCTCTGAGCAGTGCACTCCTGTCCTTCCCAGTTCCTGGCATCAGTCCAGGTCTGGTCCTCCAGGCCTGCCCACATGTTCCCAGGGCACCTTCTGACCTGGCTTTCTGCATATTGAATTTGGGCTCCAAGGGGACTCTTCCTCGCCTCTTCAGGTACTGACTCAGCAGCCTAGCTCCCAGAACTCTGTGACCTCCACCTGAATTTTATTTTGCAGCTTTAGGAAGGAAATTCAAATAGCCCACCTGGAGTGGATAAGACTGCAGGGTGTGACCTGAGAATCTGCCCCACTTTGAAGGCTTATGGCCAGAAGGGCTGGAAACTACCTTCCCTCCCCCATAGGTGCAAAGGCACTATTTTGAAGAGTCCGGCTAGGAGCTAGTTCTGGGAGGCAACCCGGGAGGGGGCTGTTAAGCAGTAGCCGAGATGTAAGTTCAAGCAAGATTCCTGACAGCCATTAGCATTGGGCCTTGGCACAGGGACAGTACTTTCTCACAAGCTGACTCCTTCTCACATGCCTGAGGAATCTTCGTAATAATCTGAGGAGACCCTACAATAAAGCCTTTTCTTTTCCTCTGTGTTTTTTCGGTGGCGCCAGTCTCAAAAGTTGTTATGTATCATTTTGCTATTCAGATGGGCAAAACCTGATTAAGTTAGTTTGTAAAACAGCAGCTGCACTAAAGGTGCAGAAGCAGAGGTGCAAAAGTGAACCCCAGGAATGGTGTGAGCATGCTCCCCTCCCTCGTCACCTGGGACAGGTAAGGCGAGGTTGGCCTCTGCTCCTCGCTCCTGCACCCCTCAGCACCATGTCCTCCCCCAGCAGAACACCAGCCCTCTGCGGCTTTTGCCCCAGCCCCAGCCACAGTCAAGGCATGAGATCGGCTGGTTGCTCCGTACACCCCAAGGACCTTAGCTGGGTGCTTATGGAATTGTATCCAAAGGTCGTCCCAGACCTGTGTCTTCTAGAATTCAGTGACAAGAGCCTCTTCCAGATGCAGTCTGTTCTGGGCTAGGCGGGTGGTTCCCTGCTGTGAACCAGAAACACTGAGTAAAGAGACAGAGGCCAGGTGAAGAGATGGAGAAGGGGGACTGTGTGTTCCTGGGTGGGTGCTGACTCCAGACATCTTTCCTTCCCCCCTGTAGTAAAAGCTGCACCATTGGGATGGTTCTCCGACTGTGGAGTGACACAAAAATCCACCTGGATGGAGACGGGTAAGGAATCTCTTTAAAAGATTCTTTCTGGGTTGACTTTGAAACATGAGTTGGTTGGGGCATCCTTGGGTAATCAATCATTATTCACAGAATTGCATGTTATAGGTTCATTACATTAGGAGAAACAATATTGCCCTCCCTGAGCTGCATAAGGAAGGGCACATTTTGTATTCCTTTTTTTTCTCTCAGTTTTTGGCCAGGGCTAGGTTTGAACCCACCACCTCTGGTATATGGGGCCAGTGCCCTACTCCTTTGAATTACAGGCGTCACCCACATTTTGCATTCTGTAAGGGATGTCAGGTCATGAAACAGAAAGGGAAGCACACTGCAGGGGATCTGCTGCTATTCACCCACCCATTTGGCTGGATTGGTTAAGTGAATACTCAATTGCCCGCTCTCTCTGGGGCTGGGCCTGGAAGTGCATAGATGCATGTGATAGTGCAGGAGCTTACCAACTTTGAGGGTCCAGGGAGAGATATACCACAAGCAGGCACAACAGTGTTCAGGGCTGGGCTCAATGGCTCACGCCTGTAATCCCAGCACTCTGGGAGGCTGAGGCAGGTGGATTACCTGAGCTCAGGAGTTCAAGACCCTGTCTCTAAAAATAGCCAGGTGTTGTGGCAGGTGCCTGTAGTCCCAGCTACTCAAGAGACTGAGGCAAGAGAATCTCTTGAGCCTAAGAGTTTGAGCTTGCTGTGAGCTGTGTTAGCACAGCTCTCTACTAAGGGCGACAAAGTAAGACTCCATTTCAAAGAAAATAGAAAAATTAGCTGGGCATTGTGGCAGGGACCTGTGGTCTCAGCTACTTGGGAGGCTAAGGCAGGAGGATTGCTTGAGCCCAAGAGTTTGAGGTTCCCGTGAACTAGTCTGATGCCATGGCACTGTAGCCTGGGAAACAGAGGGAGACTCTTTTTTTTTTTTTTTTTTTTTTTTGAGACAGAGCCTCAAGCTATCACCCTGGATAGAGTGCTATGGCATCACAGCTCACAGCAACCTCCAATTCCTGGGCTCAAGCAAGTCTCTTGCCTCTGCCTCCCAAGTTGCTGGGACTACAGGTGCCCACCTCAACGCTCGGCTATTTTTTGGTTGCAGCCGTCATTGTTGTTTGGCGGGCCCTGGGGCTGAATTCGAAACCGCCAGCTCAGGTGTACGTGGCTGGCGCCTTAGCCCTTTGAGCCACAGGCGCCGAGCCAGGAGACTCTTTTTCAAAAAAAAATAGCGTTTCTGGCTCTGCGCCTGTGCCTCAAAGGGCTAAGGCACCAGCCACGTACACCTAAGCTGGGGGGTTCAAATCCAGCCCGGGCCTGCCGAACAACAATGACGGCTGCAACCAAAAAAAAAAAAAAAATGGCCGGGCGTTGTGGCGGGCGCCTGTAGTCCCAGGTACTTGGGAGGTGGAGGCAGGAGACTCGCTTGAGCCCAGGAATTGGAGGTTGCTGTGAGCTGTGATGCCATAGCTCTCTACCCAGGGTGACAGCTTGAGGCTCTGTCTCAAAAAAAAAAAAAAAATAGTGTTTCAAGTGCCTTTGGGTGGGAGCTGCAGAGGAGGATTTATACAGTCCAACCTGGGCAAAGGGCTTCCCCACATGCATTCACTCCCAGGGAAGTCCGCAGGAGCCATGAAGAGTAGGCCGCAGAGTCAGGAAAGGAAATTGGGGATTCCAGGAAGGCCAGAGTTGCATTGCCTTGCTAATAGGATGGGGAGAAAAAATAAAAATTTGATTTAGGGATTATAGGGATATATTTCCTTTTTAAAATTTTTGTTTTCTACAAATATATTTTCTATGCCATTCCAGAAAAGACCAGGTAGGGCAGGAGGTAGTGGGTGGGCAGGGATGGTTGGGGGACATAAAAGATTTGTCACTGGGTATTATCCTTGCCTAATACCCTTTGCTGGGCTTCCAGTTTTTGTAGAACTGGCATTGCTGTGTTAAAAATAAGCCTTCCCTCATTTGAGAATGTATCCTTTCCTGCTTCTGCCCTGGTCTCTGCCACAGTGGGTTCCACGATTGTTTGTCAGACGGCAAGAGATGTACTTGTTCTCAGGGTCCAGATGGGCCTGTTCCCATCATCTCAGAGTAGTTTGATAAAAGAGTCTGATTTCTAGCCACACGCACCTGTAGTCCCAGCTATGTGGGAGGCTGAGGCAAGAGAATCACTTAAGCCCAAGAGTTTGAGGTTGCTGTGAGCTGTGATGCCACTGCATTCTACCAAGGGTGACATAGTAAGACTCTGTCTCCAAAAAAAAAAAAAAAAAACAACAGGGCGGCACCTGTGGATCAGTGAGTAGGGCTGGGCCCCATATACCGAGGCTGGCGGGTTCAAACCCTGCTTTTATGGCCAAACTGCAACAACAACAACAAAAATAGCCGGGCATTGTGGCGGGTGCCTGTGGTCCCAGCTACTTGAGAGGCTGAGGCAAGAGAATTGCCCAAGCCCAGGAACTGGAGGATGCTGTGAGCTGTGTGACGCCACAGCACTCTACCCAGGGCGATAAAGTGAGACTGTCTCTAAAAAACAAAAAACAAACAAAAAAGAAAACAAAGAAAGAAAATCTGATTTCCCACCACAGATACCTTCCTTTTGTTTTTCATTTCTCAGTGGATTCAGCGTGAGCACAGCAGGAAGGATGCACATATTTAAGCCTGTGTCTGTCCAGGCCATGTGGTAAGTGTGATGTAAGGTTTTAACTCCTTAGAGATGTTCTCTTAGCTAATAGTATGAATAGAAAAGCCTCTTCTATTTAGAAGCTCATTTAGACACATGTAAAATAAGCATAAAATTTGCCATTTTGACTATTCCTTAAATGTACAGTATGTACAGCTCAGGCCAGGTGTGGTGGCTCATGCCTGTAATCCTAGCACTCTAGGAGACCAGGGCAGGATGATCCCTTGAGCTCAGGAGTTTAAGATCAGTCTGAGGAAGAGCCAGACCCTGTCTCTACAAAGGAAAAAAACAGAAAAAGCATCTGGGTGTAATAGTTGGGCTCCTGTAGTCCTAGCTACTTGGGAGGCTGAGGCAAGAGGATTGCTTGAACCCTGGAATTTGAGGTTGCTGTGAATTGTGGTGATGCCACAACACTCTAGCCTGTGCAACAGAGTGAGACTATCTCAAAAATAATAAATAGGTTTGGCGCCCGTAGAACAGTGGTTACAGCACCAGCCACATACACTGAAGGTGGTATGTTCAAACCCGACCCAGGCCAGCTAACCAACAATGACAACTGCAACAAAAAATAGCCTGGCATTGTGGCAGGTGCCCCCAGCTACTTGGGAAGCTGAGGCAAGAGAATCGCTTGAGTCCAAGAGTTTGAGGTTGCTGTGGGCTGTGATGCCACAGTACTCTACCCAGGGGGTACTCTATGCAGTGAGACTCTGTCTCTAATAAATAAATAAATAAATATAAATAAATTAAATAAATAGGGCTGGCATCCATAGCTCAGGAGGTAGGATGCTGGCCACATACACCAAGGTAGGCTGGGGCGAACCCAGCCCTGGTCTGCTAAACAAAAATGACAACTGCAACAACAACAACAACAACCAAAAAAAAAATAGCCGGGCTTTGTAGCAGGCACCTGTAGTCCCAGCTACTCAGGAGGTTGAGGCAAAAGAATCGCTTAAGCCCAAGAGTTAGAGGGTGCAGTGAGCTGTGACTCCACGGCACTCTACCAAGGACGACATAGTGAGACTCTGTCTCAAAAATAAAATAAAATAATAATAAAGAAAGAAAATGTCTCAGCACCTGTAGCACAGTGGTTATAGTGCCAGCCACATACATCAAGGGTGGAGGGTTTGAACCCTGCCTGGGCCAACTAGACAACAATGACAACTGCAACAAAAAATAGCCAGGCATTGTGGTAGGCACCTGTAGTCCTAGCTACTTGGAGGCTGAGGCAAGAGAATCACTTAAGCCCAAGAGTTTGAGGTTTCTGTGAGCTGTGATCCCAAGGCACTCTACCCAGGGTGAAATAGTGAGACTCTGTCTCAAAAAAAAAGAAAGAAAGATTTTTTTTTTTTGGTGGCATTTACTATAGTCACAAGGTTGTACAACATCACCAATATCCATTTCTAGAACATTTTCTCTTTTTTTTGTAACAGAGTCTCACTCTGTTACCCAGGCTAGAGTGCTGTGGCCTCAGCCTAGCTCACAACAACCTCAAATTCCTGGGCTCAAGTGATACCCCTGCCTCAGCCTCCCAAGTAGCTGGGACAACAGGCGTCCACCATTATGCCCGGCTAGTTTTTCTATTTTTAGTAGAGACAGAGTCTCCTTGCTCAGGTTGGTCTCAAACTGCTAAGCTCAAAGGATCCTCCTGCCTTGGCCTCCCAGAGTGCTAGGATTACAGGTGCCAGCCACCACACCCAGCCCCGTTTCCAGAACATTCTCATCATCCCAGACAGAAACTCCGTGCCCATTAACAGTGACTTCTTCATTTCCTTTCCCCCAGCCTCTGGGAATCTCCATTCTACTTTCTCTCTCTATGGATTTGCCTGTTATTCTAGATGTCTCATTTAAGTGGAATTATACAATATTTGTCCTTTTTTGTCTGCCTTCTTTTACGTAGCAAAATGCTGTCAAGGTTCATCTGTGTTGTAGTGTGCATCGGAACTCCATTCCTTTTTAAGGGTGACTTATATTCTTTTGAGGGAATAGACCGCATTTTGTTTCTCTGTTCATGAACATTTGAGCTTGTGAATAGTGCTGCAGTGAACATTTGTGTGTAACCTGTTTGAGTCCCTACTTTCAGTTCTTTCTGGTACACACCTGGAAGTGCTGGGTCATACAGCAATTTTATGTTCAGTTTTTTAAGGAACTCCCAAATTATTTTCCACAGTGTCTACACCATTTCAGAGCTCTGCCAGTAAAATACAGGAAGGCTAATTTCTTCGTAGCCTTGTCAGTTCTTGTTATTTTTCTTTCTTTTTTAATAATCATCTTAATGGATATAAAGTGATATCTCATTGTGGTTTGGATTTACATTGCCCTAGTGACCATTCATGTTGAGGATTTTTTCATGTGCTTATTGGCCATTTATTTGTCTTCTTTGGAGAAATGTCTGTTTAAGTCCTTTACCCATTTTTAAGGGGTTTATTTGATTATTGTTGAAGGTGTGTTTTTATGTATCTCTAGCTGCAGCTCACAAAGCATCACTCCAACATAAATTCATCTATTCATTGTACCTGGTACCTAGTAGGTGCTCAGTTTGCTCAGGGGGACGAACGGCCCTTTGTAGGTGCCCAACATTTAGGGGGCCTTCAAACAGACAATTCTGTCTTCGTGAGGTTTAACGTCTATTGAGGGAAGTGACCACAAACTTATGGACGAGATCACATGATATACCCAGGAGTGGGGGAGAGTGTTCTCCCAGAGTATAGGGCAGCAGGGTCCCGGGCCTGGGTAGGGGTGGCCTTTCCCTGGGACACTCTGCTTTTGGGATCATGTAGGTAAAGGCTGCATGGGCTGACTGTGTCACATCTACAGCATCTCTTGGAGCCTTCTTCCTCCTTTGAGGGTTGCACAGGTTGCCCATGCGGCAAACTCAATGTGATAGTCTCTCTCAGATTATCTGGGAAAAACTCAGGAGAGAGTCAGTACCTCCTGAGAGTTTCAAAGTAATGATGCTTGGCTGAGGCAAGAGAATCGCCTAAGCCCAGGAGTTGGAGGTTGCGGTGAGCTGTGACTCCACAGCATTCTAGTGAGGGCAGTAAAGTGAGACTGTCTCTACAAAAAAAAAAGTAATGATGCTTTTCTCTGGGACAGTGACGGTTATGCAGAATTCTGCAAGGGCCACAAGTTAATACTGTGCTTCTTTTTTGTAACCTCCTCTGTTAACTGCATGCTGCAGTCAATTCAGGATTATTTTGGGGAAAATCATGAAATCATAGCTCTGGAACATGAACCCATAGATGTCTCAGATGTTTCTTTGTGTCCCTGGATAATTTGTTGTCTCCTTCTTCTCTCTAGGCAAGTAAAAAAAAAGGCCTATGTGTTTTTCCAGAAAGTTCAGAACAAGAACTAAATTCAGCAAATATTCATTCAGCTCAAGTAGGTTCCCTCAGCCAGACTAGAGATAGGACAGAAGCACGCAGCTAGGGAAATTGAGGTGGATTGCAATGTTTTTCCTGATACTGCAGAGCCATTCTCTAGGGGTCTTCCTCCATTCCAAGGCGCCACTCTTCCATCTTTTATTTTTATTTATTTCATTATTTATTTATTTTTTGTAGAGACAGAGTCTCACTTTATGGCCCTTGGTAGAGAACCATGAAGTCACACAGCTCACAGCAACCTCCAACTCCTGGGCTTAGGCAATTCTCTTGCCTCAGCCTCCCGAGTAGCTGGGACTACAGGCGCCTGCTACAACGCCCAGCTATGTTTTTTTTTTTTTTTTATTGTTGGGGATTAATTGAGGGTAAAAGAAACCAGGTAACACTGATTGCATTTGTTAGGTAAAGTCCCTCTTACAATCATGTTTTGCCCTCAAAAGGTGTGGCACATACCAAGACCCCCACCCCCTTGCTTCTTCCCTCTCTCTGCTCTTCCTTTCCCAACCCCTCCCTCATTCTTTCTCTCTCTGCTCACCCCTTCCCCCACCCCCACCATGCCATTAATTGTCATTAATTGTCCTCATATCAAAATTGAGTACATGGGATTCATGCATCTCCATTCTTGTGATGCTTTACTAAGAATAATGTGTTCCACTTCCATCTAGGTTAATACAAAGGCTGTAAAGTCTACATTTTTTTAAATGGCTGAATAGTATTCCATAGTGTACATATATCAGAGCTTGTTAATCCATTACTGGGTTGGTGGGCATTTAAGCTGTTTCCACATTTTGGCAATTGTAAATTGAGCTGTAATAAACAGTCTAGTGCAAGTGTCCTTATGATAAAAGGATTCTTTTCCTTCTGGATAGATGCCCAGTAATGGGATTGCAGGATCAAATGGGAGGTCTAGCTTGAGTTCTTTAAGGGTTCTCCATACTTCCTTCCAAAAAGGTTGTATCAGTTTGCAGTCCCACCAGCAGTGTAAAAGTGTTCCCTTCTCTCCACATCCACTCCAGCATCTGCAGTTTTGAGATTTTGTGATGTGAGCCATTCTCACTGGAGTTAGACGGTATCTCAAGGTGGTTTTCATTTGCATTTCTCTAATAATTACGAATGATGAGCATTTTTTCATAGATTTGTTAGCCATTCATCTGTCTTTAGAAAAGGTTCTATTCATGTCTCTTGCCCATTGACATATGGGATTATTGGCTTTTTTCATGTGGATTAATTTGAGTTCTCTATAGATCCTAGTTATCAAGCTTTTGTCTGATTCAAAATATGTAAATATCCTTTCCCATTGTGTAGGTTGTCTATTTGCTTTGGTTGTTATCTCCTTAGCTATACAGAAGTGCAAGCCAATACAATTAGGCAAGACAAGGAAAGAAAGGGCATCCAAATGGGAGCAGAGGTGGTCAAACTCTCCCTCTTTGCTGACGACATGATCTTATACTTAGAGAACCCCAAAGACTCAACCACAGACTCCTGGAAGTCATCAGAAAATAGAGTAATGTCTCAGGATATAAAATCAATATCCACAAGTCAGTAGCCTTTGTATATGGCAATAACAGTTAAGATGAGAGGCTAATTAAGGACACAACTCCCTTCACCATAGCTTCAAAGAAAATGAAATACCTAGGTATATACCTAACAAAAGAGGTAAACGACCTCTATAAAGAAAATTATGAAATCCTAAGAAAGGAAACAGCAGAGGATATTAACAAATGAAAGAACATATCATGCTCATGACTAGGAAGAATCAACATTGTTAAAATGTCTACACTTCCCAAAACAATCTACCTATTTAATGCCATCCCTATTAAGATACCAACATTGTACTTTCAAGATTTGGGAAAAATGATTCTGCCTTTTGTATGGAACCAGAAAAAAACCCACGTAGCTAAAGCAGTCCTTAGTAATAAAAACAAAGCTGGAGGTATCACCATATCAGACTTTAGGCTGTACCAGAAGATTACATTTTAAGAGAATGTCAGACAACCATTTACCATAAAAGTCCTGTTGTTAAAATCTTTGAGTGAAATTTGCCAAAAGAGAATGCCTTTCCAAAGGGAAAACTTTAACCTGTAACCTAATGCTAATATTTAAGCCTCAAGAAAACATGTGATATATTTTGTCTATGAGTCTTTGTGTTGTGGATTGATAATATTTCTATAAGGTGAGTATCCACAGAGTTCAGGTTTTCAAAGGTACCAGTGGACCCAAAACATTCATCATTCTGTTTAAAGAAATAGAACATAAGATGGAAATCAAGTCATTTCATTTTAACATTATGAAACTTTAGAGCCATCAAGAAAGCTATGGACCAGAGAGAAATAGGATTTACAAATGAAAAGAGCAAAGGTGAAAGGGGGCACCATTACCACCAGTTTGACCATTTTGACTCTTTTGCATAATAAATTCTGCTACTGTATGATTCTATGGCAATGGTAACTTAAATAATAGTAAATACTCAACACACTTTATTATTATTAGAAATAAAACACTCTTCTAACCTCCTTAAATAAAAATACATTATCTCCGTTAAATCTCTGTACAGTCTTATAGTAATTTATTGTTACAGATGAGAAAGTCATTAAATTACACATAAGGACATTGATTTTTCTGGAGGACTAACTTTTCAAAGGTGACCAAGCGCTATATGATTGGAATCAGAATTCAACTCAAATCTATCTGATGCCACTTCTCATGCTGAATATTTTGTGTTGTCTTCACAAATCATTGTATGCTTATCTACAAAATACTTTTGCATATACATGTTTTTATTGAATTTTCATGAATCTATAAACTCAGACCATGTCATTCTGATAATAAAGGCCAGTATTGAAATGAGGTCTTCTGAAAGCTGTGAACATCAATATAGAAACTGAAATTACACCATCAGTCTGGAAGCATTCCCAGTGCTATCTCTGGTTTGTCTAGTCCCTCACTATGGCCACCTCTCATTTTGGAGATGTGGTTCCCAAGAACTCTTCAACATGGAATTCAATCAGCTGTTCACATGGATCTAACCTCCTTCACAAGAACATTTTATTTTGAAATATGAATTGTTTATAGATTTCAGTGGTCACATTGTGTATTCTGTGACTTCTTTATTTTTCTTGCACCTGATTATGAGGAGCACAGGATAGTCAGAGATGTCTGGATATAGCAAGGAATATGAGACAATGAACAATTCTTTTAGGGCATAAATGCCATCATTAAGGCAGACCAGAATGTGGATCTGGTTGACATGCATCTTGAGAATACAGCAGCCCATCCATACACCAATATTATTTCTGCCTACTATGTCCTAGATATTATTTTAAGGAGTCACATCCAGAAGAGAACAAAATAAGCCACAAAATATGCCCTCTTGGAGTGTCATCCTAGTGGGTAGGAATAGAGAGCAAATAAGAAAAATAGATCAATTACCCAGTGAGCCAAAGTCCCAGTGCTCTGGAGAATAATAAATTAAGGAGAGTGGAGACTATAGGGGAGGATGATGAGTGTGTTTAGAGAAGACCACATGAAGAAGGTGTATTTTTGAGCAACTAAAGGGGCTAAAAGAAAATTATAAGCAGAATGAATGAACAGTGAATACAAACATTTTGAATATAAAATGTTTTATTCTACAAAATAGAAAGAAAAGAAATATAAATGAAGCAATTGTGTGTGTGTGTAAGTGCTTGCAGTGAAATATAAGCATTGCTAACCAAGAGAATCTCTGAGAAATAAATGCCCTCTTCCTTGCAAAGCAGCCTCATTTACCTGTGATCCCCTCTCATTACATTTTTGATCATAATGAAATATCATAAACTGGTGACTTAAACAACAGAAATTTATTTCTTGCAGTTCTGGAGGCTGGAAGTTCAAGATCAGGCTGTCAGCAATGTTGAGTTCGGGGCCTCTTCCTGCAGATGGCCAGCTTCTCAAGAGTCCTCACATGGTAGAGAAAGGAGGCGATTACTCTCTGTCCATATTCTAATAAGGCCACCAATCCTGGAGGATCAGGATCCCATACCTATGGCCTCATTTAACCTTACTTACCATCTATGAGTCACATTGGGAGTTAGCGGTTTGACATGTAAGTTTTGGGGGAATGCAATTTAGTCCATAGCATACCTTTACCTCATAATTCTAATGAACCCTAGAAAATACATATATAAATTATTTGGTATTCCATCTAGCTTAACACTCATATTTCTTCTCTCATTTTTCCTTTCCCCTCCTTCATTTCATTATTAGTGATTTCATTCACAAGAATTAAGCCCAATCTGATTTGTGGACGAATGGGCTTATATCATTCTGGTTTTCCAGAAATGATATAAGCCATGAGCCCCTCAGGCATCTCAGAAATATAATACAGAGAGTGAGCTCAGTAACAAAATTAATGTCCCCAGTATCTACAGTTTAGATTTCATTGTAGAACTAAGAGTGTTACAGGTATGTTCTTTGATCACAGAGCAGGGGTACAGTAGACTATTTATGCATTCATTATTCAAGTTGGCCATCCATGCATTGATTTGGACAGTAGTAATCGCCTGCCATAATGCTGCCTAACTTTTACTACGTCACCTAAAGTATCAAGTTTGTTAATATTAGTCAAATATATGCCATTATCTCTGAATGGTATTAATGATAAGGTGACAGACACAGAGATGATATTAATGGTAAGGTGACAGACACAGAGATAGCTGCCTTGGTTAAAAAAATGTTTTTTACTTATAGTCCTCCCCACAGAAAAAAAGGGAGGAGCATATTAGGAAGGACCACATGGAATTAAAAAATATTTTGTCAGAAGGAGGAAGAAAGAAGTTTATTGTAGTTTGTATGTGAAGGAATGGAAAAGGCAGGGTAGGTAAGTTTGATCACATTCTGGGTTGAATAATTTGAATGTTTTCCACAAGATCTAGACTATAATGTGGTCTGCAGTTGTCAGGTATGTGGCACTGTCATGACTTAGGGCATGGAAAATGTTGTTTTACTGTATGCAGGAATAAGATAGGGGAAGTGGTTGGGGACATGGACTTTGGGTTGGTTGGTCACCATATAAAGGCATTCTGTCATTGGAAACCATGATGATTTTAATACCTAGGAATTAGCTAGCCCTGATAGGAGCAGTATTAAGAATTATCAAGGTCTCCAATATGTTAAAATACTATGCATCCAGAAAAAAATTTTTCAAGAATTAATTTCATTTCCAAAAATATTCTGAGCATACTCTAAGAAATTCTGTGTGTTCTCATCTAACCTTATTCTTCCTGTTGCCTCAAATACACTCTGTACAGCAGGCAGTGTTGGGAGTAGAATAGAAATGAGGGCAAGATCACATTGACCATGCACATCTTTGCAAGGAGATTTGCTTTTTACTCTGAATAAATCAAGACATCATTGGAGTATTTAGAGCAGAAGGGGAACATGATCTGACTGGCCTTTTTACAGGACCACTCTGGATGCCATGAGGGGAGACTCAGGTAAGCTAAGAACAGAAGTAAAGAGGGCACACAGAGGCTCCTACAGTAATGCAAGTGGCAGGTACTGGTGTTCTCTCTACTGGATAGAAACAGTAGAACTAAGGACAAGTGATGAGGCTCTGGATATATTCTAAAAGATGTTACTAATTAATTAGAGATAGTGAGAAAGCAAGAGAGGAGTCAATAATAATATTAAATGACATTTCCTAATGTGAGATAATGTCATTTACCAAAACAAAAAAGACTGAAACAGGAAAAGGTTTAGAAAGGATTGTCAGAAATTTAATTTTTCTTGAGATACCCAGTAGACATCTCATAAAAGATGTTAAAGTAGGCATTAGAATTTATGTACCTGGAGTTCAGGGAAGAATTCCATGGTCAGGAGATGTGAGATTCTGTCTCATTCACTTGCAGAGAGAGAGTCAGCATGTTGGGTGAGATCATCAGGAAATGAGGGGATGGAGAAGACAGAGGGTTCCAGAGTTGTTTCTGGGGGCACTACAAAAAGTCCAAAGTTGGGACAAGAACACTGAGGCACATACAGCAACAGAAGTGGAAGAAGACTGAGGAAGAACAACAACCTGAAAACCAAGTAAAGAGATTTTTTTTCCAGCAAGAAGGAGATCAAAGTTTTATGGGCATGGCAGATAGACCAAATCCGACAAGGACTCGATCACTGGAATTAGCCAAGTGAAGCCACTGAACTTTCACTGGAGGCACTTGACACAATTGTATATTGTTCCAAGTTTCACTCAGAAATAAAATTGTTTATTAATGGTGACATTTGTTGAGAGCTGCTTATCAACTGAGTATTTTCCTAGCTCCCAAGAGGATGATCATACAAATGAAAACCTTGTGCAATTATATTTTTATTTGTTCATCTACAAAATGACTTAGCCTGATTAGAAGTTAGTGTGATTAGAATTTTAAGACAGATATGTATCTGCTAAATATATTCTTGTCTCCCTGTTTCAGTAGAACATTTATAGTTCTTTGTTCAGGGAATCTTGAAGACACTGGGATGATTTCTGAGTGATCACATGGAATTCTGTTTCATCCTCATTGTCTGTTTTTCTTTTTTGCCTAATTGTTATAGAATATATATAAGTTTATTTTAATAATAAACTTACAAACATAAAAAAATTAAATGAATGCATGTTTCCAGTACTACATTATGTAGTATACATAAATTACTTACATTAAAAATTGCCTTTTAAAAATATTATTATATATGATATTATATTTATGGTAGAATCCAAGTAAACTACAGTAAATATTATGTAACTAATAATTCCATCATTGTATATCATTTTTCAGTGCATATTCTTTGCAAAAAAGTTGTATCTAACATTTTCACTTTATACTTTCCTGGGTCATTTTTTAGGCCTATACAGAATATAGTAAAGTATGAATTTACAATGTCATAATGGTGTTTCAGTATGTGAAAACACTAGAAAAATACTTGACTCTTTTCAAGATATATTTTAACAGGGGAAGTTCAGTATTTCAACTACAAACAAGTTAACACTTCAAGCTAGATATTCCCACATTTTGCATAAGAGATAATTGACAAGAGGAAGAGGATCAAATCATGAGAAAAATAGAAAGTGCCGGTCCATCTTTTCTGTAGTCAAACAGTCATTCCTAGACAAAAAGCATAATTGGGCAATTCAAGAAATTTGGAATCAAATATATGATTGTAAAGTCTCAGTATAGTTGCAAAATGGACACTGTAACGCCTGATTAGATTCCTGATTAGATTAGTGGTCATTGACCTTAGCCTTACTGAAGATGTGATATTGATGAGCATACATTCTGCCTATTCAACACTGTGATTGCAACTGAGCTTTTATTTCCTCTTCTCCTAGGTGAGATTCCCATAGCCATGGAGAGGAGCAACCACAAGGTGACTGAGTTCATCCTTCTGGGCTTCACCACAGATCCCGTGATGCAGCTGGTCCTGTTCGGGGTGTTCCTCGGGGTGTACTTGCTGACTCTGCTTGGAAATACCGCCCTCATAGCGTTGATCTGTAACGATTCCCGTCTCCACACACCCATGTATTTTTTCCTTGGAAATCTGTCTTTTCTGGATCTCTGGTACTCTTCTGTCTACACTCCAAAGATTATAGTAACCTGCATCTCTGAAGACAAAAGCATCTCCTTTGCTGGCTGCCTGTGTCAGTTCTTCTTCTCTGCGGGGCTGGCTTATAGCGAGTGCTACCTGCTGGCAGCCATGGCTTATGACCGCT
>CAUYON010005319.1:0-31771 GCA_963573935.1 Arctocebus calabarensis | reverse complement strand
GACAGGAAGTTGACAGATGTAGCTAGAACCTCATGTGCCAGACCATATAGTGTGGTTAGCAAATGGTTAGGAGAATTTGTTGCAGAGACAGAGCATAAAGATGTGGCCCTTGCCGGTTACCAAATTTTTCTCCCAGCCTTTAAACTGCAATTGGAATGACTTGCTGTTCTCTCATGCCTCCCTAATCATGCCTGAAAGTCCTGCTCCCCTTTTGGGGAGGGACATACTAACTAAAACAGGAACTTTTCCCTCCTAGAGATCTAGTCATGATCAAAGCTCTTCCCTCTAATTCACCTTCCCTAACCCCAACTTGGGAAGTCCCCTTCCTGTTATCTTGTCTTCTTCTACAGCTGTTAAAGCTATAGGAGTCGATTCCTGCATACATCATTCACGAGTAAAATCCTGGAACCCTCCATCTTCTACAGAGGCAGGCAATGAAGACAGTCAAACACAGACCAACTACACTTGTGAGCCAAAAGAAAGTTTGAAATTATTTAGGAAACAGCAAGAAAAATCCTAATATGGTTTTCTTTTAGCATCACTGAATAAGTGCTTCTGACCTGACGCTGTTCTACCTTTGCCTATTACTGATTACACTAATCAGATTTATGTTTTCCAGAAATGTCTTCAAGCCACACGCAATAAAGATGGTTCCAGTCCATGAACCCCTGTATCACTCTCCCTCTGGAGAAACCCTAACTGCCCTCTTCTATCATCGCCCAATTCAGCAGGAAGCAGTTAGATCAAGTCTGTGCCCTTTTTCCCTAACAGCAGTTAGAGTTTCTACTCAGAGAGGGAGAATTGATGCAGGACATTTGGAGCCCTAGCCAGCTCAGCGGAGCTGGTGGACCTGCTGCCTCCTCCTTGGCGGTGTTGGTGCTACGGCAGCCAGCTGAGGAACCAGCAGGCTGGATGACAGGCAAGGAGGGGGACCTCCCACCCCCACCCAAGGCTCCAAAAGCCGAAAAGGCTGGACAACTGCCGAGGAAACACCAGTGCCGTGGGGTCTCCTTCTCTTTACACTTAGGACTAAATGTGGAACCCCCAATTCCTATGCCTAGGTCAATTTCATGTGAATTTCCTAGGCCTCAATTCCATAAATGGACTGTGTCCATTCACTGATACATTCATTCACTTTGCTCCAGTGGAAGGGACTGTGTTTGTTCATTGATACATTCATCCACCTTGCTCCCAGTGGAAGGGACTGTGTTCATTCATTTCCTGGCCAAGGAACCCTTATACCTATATATACCCCGAGACTAAAAGCCTAAAGGGGGAGATGGGGAAAGACCAGGAGAGAAACGGAGAGAGCTTTTCTCTCCCCACTTAGTTCTCTCTCTCTACCAGGAGCTTTAGTGTTTTCTGTATTCTTTTCTGTAAATAAATTCTGTCTTACCACTGGGAAAAAAAAAAAAAGATGTGGCCCTTGGCCTTGCAGAGCTAGAGCTGTGCTGTCCAACAGGACTTTCAATAGCGATGGATAGGCTCCATCTCTAGACTGTCCAGTATGAGAGCCACTAGCCACAGGTGGCTACTGAGCCCTTTAAATGGGGCTAGTGTGACTGAGGAATGAATTTGAAGTTTTATTTAATTTTAATGAATTAAAATTAAGATGCTGCACATGGCTAGTGGCTACCATATTGGACAGAACAGGTTCAGAAGAGGGGATGATAATGATGCAGATAAAATATGGATGACATTTTAAAAATATCAACACATTAAATATCAACATATTTAAAAATATGGACACCAGATAGGGAGGGACACAGATGGGGTACAGGAATTGAGGGGAAGAAGACATCTTCAATCTCCATGGAAGAGCTTTTTGGGATGGCTTGTCTTCTGATGAATTCTGAATTCCAGGCAGAGAAAGCAGGGAGCATACTATGTCTGCAGGGACAAGGGTGTGTCGTAAGAGGAGAATACCTTCTGAATACAGTGAGGGTGACACTCAAGCTAGGCAACCTCAAGGCTAGTTCTTTGACTGCGTGTCTTGCTGTAAGCCGGGACACTCGAACATGGAGGAATGTCTTGGAAAAATTTTTAAATGCTGTTTACAGGACAAATTCTTACTGAATTCACCAGAAAGTGATAGCTGTGGGCCTTGAACCCAGTGACTTTAAGTGCGATGTTTTCTGCTCTACCCCAAGAGGGCACCAGGTCTGTGTGTGGGCACAGAAGTCATAGAATCTACTGTGAGAAGCTGGAAGAGTGTTCAACACCAATTTTGACAGTTTGACAATTGGCCTCAGGCTGCCCTGGTTTCTGGAACCCAGTTAATGATGGAATGACAGTGTGGAACATATTGCTGAGGATAACTGGTGCTACAAAACTCCCCATCTCAATCTAAGTTTACTGCAGACACCCACACATTGCCTCAAACTGTTCCTAGAAATGGATTAATTATCATGAGTCTACAAAGCAGTACTTACTTAGTAGCCGCTGGGGCTAGACTCAGAGTGGCAATTGCTTTGGTGATTTCACTACCTGGAGAGGGAAAAAGAATCTTCACAGAAGGAAACCTGAGGTTTGGCGATGGAGTTTGCTGCTGGAGAAAGAAAAATTTATCTCCTTACATGAGGAACATATGTGAAATGTGCCAAATAACTATGTTCACTAAAGACAAGTAAAGGACAGTCAGTAAGGTGAAAATTACTCATGACAGAAGGAAGTCATTTTCTGCAAACCACACTTGGTCAGTTTTGGTTACTGCTCAGAAGACAGGATTCTCACATAACTCTCGATCCCCAAACCAGGTAGGTTTTTAAAGTTGCATATCTTAAAACATCCAGCCCAGCCAACAACCAAGAATCTCTTCGATAAATAAAATGGAAACAAAAATTTCATAGTCTGTGAACTGTCTAAATCCTGGAAGCAAAAAACAAACAAACAAAAAAACCCCCTCAATAATCACAAGATGTCTCAAAATAAATATTTGAATGTAGAGAGAGACTTTGAAAACTAAGTACATCACTCCTAAAGCCATCCTCAAAAAGAGTTAAAATAATGTTAAAAAAACAGAAGCTCAAGGGCATGAGCAATCTGTGGATGGCTTAATTCATGACTTTGGTCATCTGGTATCAATACAATAATTTCATAACTTAAAGGGGAATTTCAAAATAACTTCTAGGTCTCCACTCATTTAGCTATTAAAGTTTGTAGAGTTTTACTCCAGCTGGGACCTTGGACACGAACTCCAGGTAACAAGATTGTCATTTTTTTTTTCACCTCCTTGGTTTACAAAACCTTCAGTCCTTTTCTTTCTTTAGATACTTTGGATTAAATAAAAGTGTTTTCCAACTACTTTGTCTCTTAATTTTTAAAGTCTTGTTTATTTTAGCTAAAATTTAATCCACATGTTTCTGATTCATTTACACTTAACTCATCAAAATGCTGTTTCATAAAAAGCTCTTTGATGTTCAAATTGCCTTTGGAGCTATTTTTAATATAATTTTTTTTTGAGCTTCCCCACTTAGAAACTGAAAGTTCCATTTCATTGTTATTTAACAACTAGGGGTCCACAGGTTTGAGTTCAGTTCATTATTTAAATAAAATAATGTATGTAAAATGCTTCATAAACTCTAAAGCTATCGTCTGTTAGCGATTAGAGTTGCTATTGTTGTCACTGTGACCACGCAGAGGGCATATGTTTGAGGTTTCTTCTTCCCACAGTCGGCTGAACTCCATTACTTGGAGCTCTCTCCGGTTTACACCATTTTCTTTTTCTATGACTTTCTCATTCTTAGGAACATGTCCAATGAACACATCCAATGACGGGTGAAGGAATAAAGGAGTTTGTCAGAGAGAGAGCCACCCACACAAATTGGGCCACAATAGCTGTGGTGTTCTTTGGATGACAGCTGGGACCACAGTGGGCTTCAGAGTCTGGTGGGTGTCACTAACTTAGGGGCCAGGTCTCCTCAGTGTGTTATCTGCATGAATTGACAGACTTTTACAGAACAATGATTCACTAAGAAGGATGCTTTATGAGCGAGCACTGGGACGGGAGGAGGGGGTGATAACCAGGCACGGTGGGATCCGTTCCTCAATGCCATGGATGCATTGGAAGCCTTCTGGGGAGCTAGCTATAAGGAAAGTTGCAGCTGTTTTCTGGGGTCCTCCTGAGGAACCCGGGCACGTCCAGTCTTGTTTAGTATTCCACAACAAAGCGTGAGGCACGGCATTATCCCACGTCCAGGAGGAACTTAGGCCTGGCCTGGCCTCGCTGGAGTCCTTACACATTGGTGGTCCTGCCTGGTGGAACAGGGAGGCGATGGATGGTGCCGAGATTCTCCTGCCCAGTAGATGAGGTGGCCGGGGAGTTTTTTCAATATCCAGCAGTTGCTTGTAGCAGCGTCACCCGGTCAAAGCTGGCTTACGCACAGAGGGCCTCCCTGGGGTTTCTGGAAACACTTTGGGGAATGTGTGCATGTATTTGTGGGAAAAGGAGGGGGTCCCCGTGTGTCCCTGTGACCTCATTCCTTGCGGGAATCTGATGAGGCCTCCCGGGCCATTCAGGTTACATGTGAAAATAGCAGAACAGCCCACCACTCTAACAAAAGTGAACAGGAAACCTTTGTCTCCAGGAAGTCGACCCCGACCTCGCGCGTGAAGCGGAGACTTTCAGCCCCTGCACACTCTCCCTATGGCGTGGCCTGCTGCATACCAGGCTGCCTGTAGGAATTTGGAACCAAACATGAAAACTCTTCATCACACAATGGAGGGAACATGGCTTTGCCCTTTCGCACATCAGTCTTCCCTGGTGAATGCCTCCCTGGCCTTCTGAATCTTGCCGTATGGAACAATTGGCCCCTTCAGTTAACTTGCCAGCAGTAATCAGTTATTTCTCCTAGCCATAAATTTCAACCATTCTTTTTGGAGGAGGAAGAAATTAAAGTAACAAAGGGAAGTGGCTGTAAAGAACGGAACTGTCAGAACAGCAAATGTTTGAGTAATTTGTTGGGTCCTTAGTTTAGGGTTGACTGATTTTAGCACTAATTTAGGTTTGGAGTATTTCTTGGGAAAAAGAGATCCTATTTTTTAATCTACATCTCCAGCAAAGATTGTGATTACAAGTGGGAAAAGCAATGTAACAGAGGTTTTGTTATAATTCAACTACTTAATTGTTCCCCCCCCCCCTTTTTTAGAACTCTGGCATCTATCCTGGGTATCTCCCTTTTCATGAAACACAGCTGATTTTTGACAACACTCCCTGAACTTGGTTCATTATAGACATTGCCCACAAAACCATCTGGTCCTGTGAAATCGTAATAACTATTCTGCGCCTAATTCCACCAGGTCTCATTTGAAAAGCAGGGAAAATTCCCCAAATGAGGAATGTTTTTAGGCTCAGCAGCAGTTTTTCATTGTTCTCAAAGCACCTGCTTACTTTCAATTCTTCTGAGAGCCTGAGGATTTGAAATGAAAAAAAAAAAAAAAGAAAGAAAGAAAGAAAGAAAGAAAAAAAATAGGATTCTCTAGGCCCATAGGGCGAGGCAATCTGCTTTCATAAAGAACACGCGGGATGTTTCCTAACCTGTGGCCCAGTAGGCTTCCCCCATGAGGGTCAGATTTATGTATTGGCTCTGGAACCAAGATTTTTGTACACCAGGCACAATACCTTGGAGTATTTGTAGTGTAAGCTATTTTGCTAAAGCAAACAGCTGCACCACGGGCTCAGTAAACCTCCTATCCCCAGATAGGGGAGCCAGAACCTTCTTGGGCAAGTAGGTGTGTCTTAGCTAGGGGGCCTTTCTTTGGGCCCAACTCCCTGAATGTTTGACCATTTTCACCCCTCCGGAGATGCGATCTGGTGACTTCTTGAAACCATTTGAAAAGGCAATTCTTTTCTTATTTTCTTCTTGATAAGAAAAACTAAAAAGGGTACAGTTATTACTCTGAGGGGAAGGGCTGGGTGGCTTCAAGAGGAAGCTGCAGATAAAGTCTGAACTGTTAAAAAGGCACTTTATCTTTTCTCTCTCTTTTTTTTTTTTTAGGTTCCCTCCCTCTGGCAGAAAGGGTGGAAGCCATGGTTCTGAGCAGGAATTCCAAAAGGAAACAAAAGCAAAACAAAAAACTGCTTTTACCGCATAGAATCTCAATGGTAACTTCTGCTTGTGAAATATTCTTACCTGGCTTCCATCAATGGCGATGCAACATTATCCACATTTTTGCAGACAGGACTTTCAAAAACCATGCAGAAGTGGAGTGAGGGCATGGAGCAATCTGTTTGCTTATTCATTCCATAAATATTTATTAAGTGCCCACCTAGCATTGGAGCTGAGGTTACAATTGCCATGGTATTGAATATCATCCCTGCGCAGGACTGAAAATGTCTCCTTCACTAGCCGAGTTTAATCCTTCACACTTTCAACCCTACCTATCTCTTTTGGAGAACAGACATGACCTCCTTCCTTCCTCTTTGAAGTCAGCAGCCCTGTATCTTCAAATCTTTCTCTGCCTCTGTGACCATGGGGCCTTTTGTCTCTTTCATCCTTCTTACATGGACCCTTGTGGTGACAGCAGCCCCAGTTGGGTAATCCAGGACAATCTCCCCATGTTAAGATTTTTAACTCCATCCCATTTGCAAAGTCTCTTCTGCATTTAGCGTAACATACTCACAGGTTCTGGAAATATGTTGGAGGCCACTATTCAGACTGCCAGAATTATATTTCGAGTTATTTGCCAATTGGATCCTCCATAGATAAACAAAACAAATGCAACATAACTGTTAACATTGATAATAGTATATGTTAATTTGAATACAGATATACCTTTTTTACTCATTTTGTCAACAAATATTCCTGAAGATCTATATGCAAGACTTTGCACAATCTTTTTTTGTTGTTGTTTTGTTTTTGACACATAGCCTCAAGCTGTCACCCTGAGTAGAGTGCTGTGGCATCACAGCTCACAGCAACCTCCAATTCCTGCGTGTCTCTTGCCTCCACCTCTCAAGTAGCTGGGACTACAGGCACCTGCCACAACGCCTGCCCATTTTTTTGGTTGCAGCCATCATTGTTGTTTGGTTGGCCTGGGCTGGATTTGAACCCCCCAGCTCAGGTGTACGTGGCTCGTGCCTTAGCCCGTTGAGCCACAGGTGCCGAGTCTGCACAATCTTTTGATTGTTAGCATAAGAACCCCTTCCTTGATGACATCTTCTCTATCTTCCTCACAAGGATGGGTTCCTTCTCCTCAGCATACATACAAAGCTCGGCCCGAGTTGGAACTTTCTAATTGTTAACTGACATTATTTCAATTACTTTTCCATGTCTCTCTCCTCTACCAGCCTCTAAGCCACCATTTCCTAAAGCATACCTCACAAAACATTTGTTTCATGAGATTATGTCACATAAAAACAGTTCTGTGGTCAAAACATTTCAGGAAACACTATATATTTTACTGTCCCTTTTGGAGATTCCTACTGTGTACTGGCATATGAAAGATTCTGAGAAGTCTTACAGTGGTGAGGGATGGAGGTGGAGGAAGGTAATTTAATAGAGCATTTTCAAATGTATTTACTTGTGGAATTCTTTTTCCTATAAAACTGATTAACATCACATGGTGAGAAATATTGCTCTGAGCTCCTGTGGCAAGAACTAGTGGTGTACGTCTGTGAATCCTTTGTGGCTGTTCTGTCTCTGGGTTACTGTAGATGCTTGATCAACATATGGTAAATGAATGCATTGAACAAGAGGAAAACAATCAGATCAGATCATTTCCCTCAAGTTGCTAAAAATGAGTAAGACAGATGTGTAAATAATTATTTTTAGTACTAAGTTAATTAAACAGTGTTCTAAGCTAGGATTGCTAATAAGGAGAAAATCAAATCCAAACACCGGAAAGCAATCTAGGAGTTAAACAGAAGTGAGCCAGGTTATTCCAGCTGCCCTTTGAACTTTGCGGGCTGCCCTCTTTCAAAAAGGAAACAAGAAAATTAGATCTGTGTAGCACAGAGCGGAATAGAAAGAAATAGCTGTCTTCAGATAAAAAATGAGAATTATTATAGAAAAGATTAAGCTAGGATTAAAACTCAAAGTCAGGTCTCTATTGCACCCCGGGTGATGGCTGAGAACCCAGTACTCATGTCCAATTGTGTCTGTGTACCACAGGCAGTCAGTTTGTGGGAGTGAACTTGTAGCTCGCTGTCAAAGGTTGGGAATGAATTTCCCAATCCTATCCACCATCATTTATCAGAAATGAAGGTTCTCTTGACACAGGAATCAGCAATGGCCTTACTCTGAGATGGCAGTAAAGGCCAGGGCAATCAGGGTTGAACAGGCCATTCCAATGGCTGTTCCATGGCTTTTCTCGGTTCCCTTGCTAGTTCAATCCGAGTGCTGATTCAACCCAGGTCATGAAGAGGCAGCAGGGAGTATTTCCTATATGTTCTGTGTCACCTCTTCAAGCAAGAGAAAGAAAGAAATCAGTATGGCTCCGTGAAAGAGGTAAAAGATTTGGGAGCTAGCACAAAGATTTGATTTTGAATTCTGGCTCCATCTGCCCTGACCATGTGTAACTAACTCTGTGAAACTGTGTCTTCATGTGACAAATTTGAATATATTTTCGTGTAGAATTATGGTAAGTCCTAGAAATAAGGTTTACAAATTGCATGTAGTAGGCATTCAATAAACAATAGGATAGCATTTATGATATTTATGAGTCAATGCAAACTAAGAAATAGAGAAGTATGAATAAAGTCAATGTATACTATTACTACTAATAAAATGTAACATAAAATATAATAAATAAAAAGGATACATTTATAATAAATAAATGACTATTTTAACAGTAAGCAATGGCAGGATAAAATTTATGAGATACTAATCCTTGCTCTCCCCTACCTCTCTCAGGATGTCTTTTTATCCCATAACTTTGCTCCCTATTTGTGAAGTTGTCCATTCTGGGTTCCTCAGGGCATAGAGGAACTAACAGAAAAAGACAATAAAAAAGCTCTTCTGGATTTTGGATTTCAAAAGCCAGATGGTGAAGGAAAAGAAAGGAAGACTCAGGATACAGGCTTGTGCTGCGCAATGTGGTAGTCGCGCGGCACAAGTGGCTATTGTGTGCCTGGAATGTCACTAGTCCGTGTAGATACAGAACGTATGTGTATTGAATTTCAAAAACCTAGGATGATGTAAAACACTTCATTACTGTTATAGACTAAATGTTTGCATCCCTCTGAAATTCACGTATTAAAACCTACTCACCAATGTGATAGCATTAGGGGGCGTGGCCTCTGGGAAGCGATTAGGTCATGAGGGTGGAGTCCTCCATATGGCATGATGGCCCTTATCAAAGAAGCCCCAGAGAGTTTCTTTGCCCCTTCTGCCACCTATGAACAAAGAAGCTGGCCCTCACCAGGTATCCAATTTGCCAGCACCTTGATCTTAGACTTCCAGCCTTCAGAACTATGAGAAATAAACTTCTGTTATTTATAAGCTACCCACTTTATGGTATTTTATTACGGCAGCCTGAATGGTCTAAAACAGCTACTAATTTTTGAAATTGATTTGCATGTTGAAATAAAAATATTTTATTGGGTTAAGTAAACATGTAGTATTGAAATTAATTTTACTCATTTCCTTTTTTAAATATAGCTACTAGAAAATTACATATGTAACTTTTATTGAACATTATATTTCTATTGCATAGTACTGGCCAAGACAATAAAAAAAAGACATAGGGTATAGGCCAGCCAGTGTTTTTCAAGTGTTGAAATCTCATGGCACACTTGAACTTATAGTTAAACTTCCATGGCACACTTGAATTATATTGATCAAAAATAAAAAGTTAAAAAAAATAATATACTTACTGTGCTTTGAACGTCGTTTCAAAATAATCTTATCAGTGATCTTTAAAAATTTTTAAGGTGCACCTATGATCCTTTCATCCTTTCATCACTTGTGTAGGCAACAGATTTGGGAGATAATGTATTTGGTCTGAGCAAAGTTTTATGTTCCTGACGTTAGAAAAGAATTCCTGGGCTGGTTGAGAAAGGTCAAAGGCATGCCATAAGAGCTAAGATGCAGGTTCATTCTCATGACTGACTCTCTAGACTGAACTCTGGCGAGGGGATGATTCTGTTCCCAGATACAGTTTTGGGATTGAGAGGCAAGAGTTCTTACACTTTTGCCAGGCAGAGTTCTGATGTGGCATCAAGATTCCACAAGAGATCAATGTGTGGTCACCCAGAAAACTAGGTCTTAACAGCCTCATTACATTTCCCACAACCCAGGAGAATTCCATGTACACCAGAGTGGCAGGACACAGCAGGGCAACTGGTAGCTTTCAAGGAGCTTCACAGACAGGAATGGGGCTGACTCAGCAATGACCTAGCAAACTGGCGGCTGAGGAATATAGGGGATGATGGACATCTCACTTGAGATGGTCTTAGGCCAAATTCCCTAGAAATGGACCCCAGGATAGAGAGTCAGGTGCAAATGACTTCTTAAGGGAGTGCTCTCAGGAGAAACTGGAAAGCAAGAGAGAAAAGCAGGCAGGATAGGGCAGAGGAAGAAACGAGACAGCTGTGTGGGTTTAGGAGAAGTCCCGTCCCTGCCTCATCCCAGGGAAAGGCCTGGAGTGTGAAGTGCTTTCCAGAGTTTACTCCATGCTGAGGCAAGGGCGCTGAGCTGTCATACCGCTATGCTAGTCACTAGCCACAGACGGACCTTCCAGGCATCTCTGGGGAAGAGGTTCCAGTCAGGAAAGAAGACATGAATTCTCCTAAATTGGCAGAGGATTAAGTTTTTTCCACTCTTGGGGAAAAGGGAACTTGAAATAGTAATTAAGGCAAAGTATAGCAAAATAAAATTATGCATACCTAAACTATAGATGGAGATTCACTTTTCATTCTAATGATTACCAAGGCACAGTAAGCTAATGTAAAGGTGGGACAAGATGTATGTAAGGAAGAAAAAACTATATCTGGAGGCAAATATATATGATTTTCCTATAAAGTGTAAACAAAAAGAAGATTTATATGGAATAGGCCCGGTATGGGCTATTGGTAATGCTGGTGAGAAATATTTACACATTCCAGCGGTTACATGATGCAATGTCCAGGTGGATAGTAAATGGTCTGTGACGAATCTGGAATGATGGGGCTGACATTGTAAATACCTCGTTAACAGATTGCCACAACCTCTGAAAAAGAAAGCTTTGACTGACTTATTCATGTGGTCACCATATTTTTGAGAGAACTTTATAAACATTTAGATTTGTTTAATTCAAGGGGAAAACAATCTGGGCTGGAGGAAGTTGCCAATAGCTCGCAGGACTTTAAGCTTGTTTTGTGTGTGTCACCTCACACGGGTCATCGTGACAGGTATTTTTCCCTGCTTGCATTTGTTTGACTAATTAATTGAATCAATTCCAGTTTCAGTTTTATCCCTTCCTAATCTGTCAAATATTAAATAGGAACATGAAAAACTCAAAGATCAAAAATAACAAAAAGCCGGATTCCCAAGGTCGTCCTCGAAATACCGGTCGGTTTGCCAAATACTCACCACACCAATGTGCCGATGAGCTCGGCTCTCTAGTCTCCTGCACATCACAGGACTTTCTGCTCAGTTTGATTTAGAGCTTGTGTGTAACCTCTACTATGAAGCTCATAGGGCTTTGCAGCACAATGTGTCTGATCTTATTGGTCCAATCACTCATTAATTCGACAAATACTTCTCAAGTCCCTACCCATGATGTAATGTGTGTGAAACTGGTCCAGTTCCTGTCTTCACAAAGCTGACACCAAGCACATTGTCATCATCAGGGCTAACAGAAAGCAGCAGATCTACATTTTGTTCAACCTAATATTTACAGCTAGTTCTAGAAACTTTTTTGGTTTTTCTTTTTTTTGGGGGGGGACAGAGTCTTACTCTGTCACCTTGGGTATAGGGCTGTGGAGTCATAGCTCACAGCACCTGAAACACTCAGGCTCAAGCTGTCCTCTTGTGTCAGCCTCTCTAGTAGCAGGGCCTATAGGTGCCTGCCACCACATCTGACTAGTTTTTCAATTTTTTTTGTTTTTGTTTTTTTAGTAGCGACTGGGGTCTCACTCTTGCTCAGGCTGGTTTTGAACTCTTGAGCTCAAGCAATCCACCTGCTTCAGCCTCCCAGGGTGCTGGGATTATAGGCATGAGCCACTGTGCCCTGCCTAGTCCTAGAAACATTGACTAATGTGTACTATCTATCAAAGCAAGGTACTTGAGACTTCAAAAACTATTTTAAAGATTTCTATTGAATCCTCATAGTAACTCAGTCATTCCCAGTTTGAAGAGGAGAGAGTCTAACTCCATGAACACACAGCAAATCAGGCCTTAACTTCTCAGTTTTATTGTGTTTCCCCATAATGTTATTAAGTGCTTTGTGTGTATTTGACACCTTATTCCTCTGGCTTTAGCACCCCTATCTTTCTTGGTGGTAATTTTCCCCACCCACCTGACATCCTCATGATCTTGATGCCACACTGAAAGGAAACTGATAAATCAATGGCTGCTGAGTAATTGTGATGACACCAAATAGGGAGAGTAGGGTCTGTCACTGAACATCTTTCAGAACGAAATACCATCAAAGGTCTGTCAGGTGCTGCAGCAAAGAAAGCTTTTTCATTGGTAATTCCTTTTTTATTAGCAATGGAACATCCATTCTTTAGCTGACATCACAACTTTTCAAAAGGAAGATTGTATCTCCCAGTTTTTCTTGCAGCTAAGGTGACCATGTGATTAAGGTATGACTAATGGTATGTAAGGAGAGTGGTCTGTGCAACTTTCAGGAAGTGTGCCCTTAAAGGAAGGTGGTGTGTCCTTTTATATCTGTTCCTGTTGGATGGAACACAGACATGAGGGCTGGGGCTCAAGCAGCTAGACTGGACCATGAGGTGAAAGAAGAGTGTTGATGACAGTAGAGTGGGAGCGTGCGTCTGATGATCAGGAAGTACCTCACCAGCCCTGGACTGCTTACCCTTGGACTTTGTTCATGTAAGAGAGAGATAAACTTCCATGTACATGTCTGTTACTTTGAGTTTCGCATTTCACAACTTAATCTTATCTTAGTGAGACAGGTAGTATGTCAGGCTTGGAGAAAACGACAATATAAGCCAATGACTTTCTTGGTATCCTTGAATCAGGTGGATACTAGTTCTCTCTACCTATAATGTTTATCCATATACTACTATCCTTAAGCCAGAATGAAACTTGACCAAAACGCAGAGTTTATTAATGATTAGAACATGTTCTGGCATCCACAATTCAGGTAGCAAAACTCTTGCTCCTGGAACATCTTGGGAGAGTCCCCTGTCCCTCAGTCTGGCCTTCATGAAGCTCTGCCCTTAGGAAGCACATGCTGTGACAGCAGCTATTGTCTCTATCTTCTAATCCCCGGGAGTCACTTCCCTAGTTCTGAGTTACAAACTACCCTGTCTCCCACATAAAATGATTGTGTAAAAAGAAGACCAGAGGACAGAGATCAAAGAACAATAGCATCAGATCTGCAATTTGGAAATATTGGTACAGAATGGATTTGGGGGTGAGAATGGAAGATGGGGAGACAAGGAAATACTCCAGAAGGCAAGTGTGGAGGCCTAGGGCTAAGGCATTGAGGGTAGAAATGTAAAGCAACAGCCAAATGACAATTGTGGGCGGGAGATTATGTAGTGATTATTCACAAAGAGAAAAAAGGGTAAAATTATTAATGAAGTCCCACTTAAAATGGGCAGAAGAATGAGAGCTATAAGAAAAGATGGAGGATGTATAACCACAGGGGTAGGAGAAAAACCAAGAAAGAGGCACCACAGAACAGAGTGCATTTTAAAGTGGTTTACTGAGTCAAAGTACCACAGAGGTCAAGAAAGACAGACAAAAATCTACCAACTGGTTTCTAGTAGCTTGGGCAACATGGTGGTCACTGGAAACCCTGTCCTGAGCATAGTTGGTAGAGTAATGCACATGGAAGACAGATTGAAATCCACTGGGGAAGTAAGGCCCTTCTCTACCTTAGAATAAAGGAAGGTGTGGGGCAAAAGTTTATTTCTTTGGGATTATAGGGACTGCTGGAACACAGACACTAGGTGAAAGCAATTCTTGATGACAACCTTGGTTTGATACCACAGAACATTTCCAACTCCTGCTCACGTTGTCTCTGGTTCACTGGAAATAGTATGAATATAAAAACTCAAGCATTGTGCCTGCCCTCAACTATTTTGGACATTTTGCCTACTACCCAGACATTTGGGCCAAAATCAACTAAGAAATTATGCACCTGGGTGTGACAGCCAAATACCAAATGTTTATTGTCTACATCAAGAGATAGTAATGAAAAGTTCTGCTAATTAGGTGCTGTTTATATTTCCATTATCACGGCTAATTACCTGTTTTATTCAATGATATGCTTTATTAATTATCATTAGTGCTCTTGTTCCTTAGCTTATTTTAAACATCTGACAATGCTTTCTCTATCTTCTGGGTGTCCTTCCTAGCCAAGATTTTGTTTTTATTAAGAAATCAATAGACAAGGAATACAACACGCAAATTATGAAAGATACTCCCTCCCTTTGCTCTTTCAATTGAGAATTATGGCTATACACTGGTCAAATTTTAGAGGTAGAAGAGACGAAATTATAAAATTATTTAGTGTAGCAGTTCTCACCCTAGGAGTGGGGAGATTTCTTGTTAGGACTTGGGAATTTTATTCTACATACGAGACCCAATTGGATTTCACGGTCACATGCATTTCTATAACATTACTATAGTTTTGGTCCTTAAAACTTTTCATGTGTGGTCACTATGACAACAAAATTGTCCATAAAATTGTTTCTCAGAAAAAGTAGACTTGGCTCGGCACCTGTGGCTCAAAAGGCTAAGGCACCAGCCACGTACACCTGAGCTGGCAGGTTCAAATCTCGCCTGGGCCCACCAAACAACAATGACGGCTGCAAGGGAGGGGGAAGCAGGAGACTTGCTTGAGCCCAGGAATTGGAGGTTGCTGTGAGCTGTGATGCCACAGCACTCTATCCAGAGTGACAGCTTGAGGCTCTGTCACAAAAAAAAAAAAGAAAAAGTAGACTTGTGATTCTATTGCTATAAATTCCAGTGTTTGAAAGAGTGATTGGTGTTTTATAAAATAATTGGGACAATACTTGCATTTTAGCAACGAGAGATCCTGAAGTCCGTAAAGAATTTAGAAGATTCTCACAGAATTGGAGAATCTGTGGAGATGGCAAAGTCATAACTGAAATTCCAGTCCCTTGCTTTTCTCCACTGAGCTCTATTCCATGTTGTCCACATTGAAAAGGCTGGGTAGGGGAGATGCTGGGCTCACACGGCCCTTGCTCCCCTTTGGACCTCATTTGCCTCATCTGGAGAATGGGGACGGCAGGACTGAGGTTGTTTTGATGATTAAATGAGAAATTGTATGGGAAGTTCTCACCCCGTGTTTGGCACGTGGTGATTATTCAACAAATGTCAGATGCCTTTGGACCCAGAGCATAGCTGACTAGGTCAGCCCCAATCGCACAAAAAGAGCCTAGAATCGCTGAGTGGAAATGTGATTAGTCCTTACCAGATTGTGATTGGTTTGCTCTTCAGACACTTGCTGTGGTCTGTTTTAACTTACACCCAGTCACAGCTATAGTCAAACGTCAGAAGCATTTGGGTAAAAACACACTCCCTTGGTTGTATTCTACTAATGTATTCCTAAATAAATTAGTTGGTTGGGTATTACCCTATGGGACCTTTTGATTAACTGAGGCCAAACCTACTGAGGCTGGACAGCAGAGAAATAAGCAGCATTGTGCTTCCGTTGTATTGTCTGAATGCTCCCCAGTGTATGAGGATCTTGGCAAATTACTCGACCTCTATGTGCCTCTAAAACGGCTTGTTGTGAGGATAAAATGACACATCAAGTACTCAGCTAGAGAGAACACAACATAAATCCACAATTCCTGGGTCATTAGCATCGTTTCTATCTCCCAGCCATCTACACTCTCTGGCAGTTTGAACCTGCCACCTTTGCTATATGGGGCTGGCGCCCTACTTGATGAGCCACAGAAGTAGGGTCTATTTATTTATTTTTTATTATCATTATGGTGCACACGTCTTTACAAGGTACATGTGATGTTTTTATAAGCCATACAATGGGAATTAATCAAATCAGGGTAACTGGGGTATCCACCACCTCAGGCATTTATTATTTTTTTGTGTTATAAATATTTCCAATTCCATTTTTTTAGTTATTTTATACCCTAACTCACTGTTGATTATAGTCACTTTGTTGTGCTATCCGCTATTGTTTATGCTATCTAACTGTCCAACTACATTTCTGTACCCATTAACCATCCCCACTTTATCCCCTCTCTCCTCTCTACCCTTCCCAGTCTTTGGTAACTGTCATTCTACTCTCTGTCTACAGGAAATAAACTACTTCTAATGTCTCCAATCTACCTTAAATGCTGCTATCTATGCTCCTAGACTTCTAAAAGTAAAAGTAAAAGGAGTTGTTGCAATGGGCAACACTTTATAATTACTAGTAAAAATAAAACTACCTAAGGTTTATCTACTATGTGTTCTAGAACTCCAATGGACATTAGCTCACGTAACCCTCCTAACCCCCTACTGAGGGAGTGTCATGGTCATTAGGGCTATTTGTACAATTTTCTCTTTCAAGCATGCTAGGACTGCACTTTGTGGCAGCTTTAAAGTGAGGTAGAGACATGTAGCCTGCTTTGGAGATGAGATGAGAGTGTTGGTAAGGGGGTCCTTCCAGGCAAAGCACTTAATTGCCAGTGCGAGACAAAGTGCTCTCTGGACCTCTTCTAGAGTGATTATGGAAACATAGCATGTGGCTAACCACTGAGCTTTGTGTGCTGAGCCTCATTTTTCTATTTTTGGTAGAGACAGGCTCCTCGCTCTTGCTCAGGCTGGGCTGGTTTTAAACTCCTTATGCGCAAGGGTACCTCCCTCCCAGAGAGCTAGGATTGCAGGTGTGAGCGACCACACCTGGCCTTCCCCCTTCATTTCTGACTTTATCAAGCCACAAATAAAGAGTTTCTTGTTCAGGACAGCTATGCAATATATAGATTCTTAGATACTAATCCTCCTATAAAACATGGTCTCTACTAAAAATACAAAAACTAGCTGGGTGTAATGGCAGGTGCCTGCAATTCCAGCTACTCAGGAGGCTAAGGCAAGAGATTACTCAAGCCCAAGAGTTTGAGGTTGCTGTGAACTGTGATGTCATGGCATTCTACTGAGAGTGACATAGTGAGACTCTGTCTCAAAAAACAAACAAAACAAAACATAGAAATACTGTGTAAAATATAATAGTTAAGTACATGACTATTCATCAAATAAGTAGGATTTAAATGATTCAAGAAATCAGAAACTGTAGTGAAAAATAGGAAATTAAGAAAAATAGAACCTGCAGATTTACAGGTTCACTATAAACACTGTTACATTTTCACTGATAAAACAAATCCTCTATTAGTGAAAAATACCACTATATTAAAAAATGCAATGGATGGATTGAAGGGAAGATGAAATATAGCTGAGGAGAAAATTAGTAAGCTGGAAAGTAAATTTGAGAACATTAACTAGAAAAAAGGTTAAGAGACCTAGAGGAAAGAATAAGATCTTCTTTCAGGTTTCTAGAAGGTTTAGAGAGAATGAGGGCAACGAGAAAGTTCAATAAATAATAGCTGAGAATGTATTAGAAAATATAGAAGATATGCTTCTTTATTCTAAAGTAGATTCTATGACAACACTTATGATTGGAACAGGATACTGCTACTTAAATGGTAAAATAAATATGCTGCTCATTTGCAAATTCTGCCTTGATGAGGGTTATTTCTACACTGAGGAGTCTACTTTATGGGCAGTCCAATAGGATTAAGAGCGAAACAAACTAAAATAGCTGCATGCTGGCCTAAGATGATGAAAATGATGGGAAGCAATAGTTTTAACCCATAGTATGCATATGGATCATAAGATGAACTTATAAAAATGCAGACAACTGGCTTCCACCCCCAAACATCTGGCTTCAGCCATTCTGGCCCAGAAATGCACACATTTTCTAAGCACCAACCCAGGTTATCTGGCTCAGGGTCATCTTCAACCTCACTGTAAGAGGCACGGTTCTAGCCCATGCTTGCTCCGATATTCTGTTGCTTTGAACCTTGTTGCTTAAGTATGAAAATATTGGCTCTGGCATGCAGCGACTGCCTGTGTTTAATCCGTATTAGGGCAACACCCATCCTTCCACAGCCAAGTCATTTCCTCAGATAGGCTTTAATATCAAGCAACACTTTTAAAGCCCATTGTTTGATAACTTTAACTTTTTAACCAAAAGAAGGAATAGAATAAAAGCATAGCCTTGGAGGAAAAATTGTGGTTTTAGTAAAACATTAAAAAACAATCATGATCTTAAAATGGTAAGTGCATTGATTTTCTCAATTGAAGAAAACAAGGGTATTCAAAGGCCAATGGCCAATTTAGTGGTTTTTTGGAATTGATCTATATTATGTAGACAAAACTCCTGAAGAATGGAGACTGCCTGGGGTAACATGGAGAACACAGTTATTCCTGGCCAAAGATCTGGGTTTGAATCTTGGTTCCATCAATCCAACCATGGGACATTATCCTCTTAGAGGCTTGGTTTCCCAGTGGGAATAGTGGTCAACACCAGCGATAATGTATATATAATTTGCTTCACTCAGTTATCAGTATAATGTATAATCTTTTTTTCCCAATTTTTAAAAATTAAATCATAGCTGCATACATTAGTGCAATCAAGGGGTATAATGTATAATTTTTATTACTATTGTCATTAATTTTCTCTTGCTCTTAATTGAGAAGATGGAAGACATGATGGTAATATCCTCTAACTTTGTTGTAAGGATTATTAAATTAGGTGAGTAAGAGCCTACACATTTAGTGCTTATGATGTGCGAGGCATGGTTCTAAGTATATTATGTACCTTAACTCATTTAATCCTCACAACAACCAACTGAGGTTCTCCATAGTTTACAGATGAGGAAACTGGGGCTCAGAGATGGGAAGCACTTTACCTAGGGACACACAGCTATAAGGGGTGAAGCTGGACTATTGTATGTGAAGAGTTCATTCCAGTACCTGGAACACAGTAGAATCTTGATAATGGGCAGTGTTTATGGTGTTGTGTGTAGAGGGAAGCTTCCTTAAGAGTCTGCCTTGAGAGCATCGATGACGGATGGGTGGAAGTCACATGTTGGTTGGTTTATTTAGTGCTGATGGAAGTTAATTCTTTCAAGAAAAATGGGTTTAGTGATGCATCAGGTGACAAAAAGAAATACCTCGGAACTATCAGCTGCAAACAAAGGTAGACATATCTTTAAATAGGAGTTAGGTCAAATTCATTCCATGTGGTCCTCAAACTAATAATATCTATGAAGAAACTGAACAATTGTCATACTCAAAAATTTTTAGTCTTAAGAGAATGATTACTCTGCAAAGACATAGTTCTTAAGACTGGATGGGGAGGAAAAAAAAGCCCTCTCTTGTAAGTCATATTTTGATGGTCCAGCATTTGATACAATAAAGGCAGTGATATTTAAGTTGATCAGGGACAGATGTTTAACATATTTTATGCAAGGATTGTAGACACAGTTAACTGCCAAAATAGACTGTTTCTTAAAACACTGGACAGATGGAACCAAGAAGATATACTCCTCAGGAGTATGAACTCTTCCAAGTGACCCTAATTAATGAAAAATGTAATTTGTCTTGATCAAAGCGTTTTGGTGATTTTCAATTCTTTTGTCTCTGTACTTTGTTCACTTTGTCATGGCTACAGCGGCACTTGGGAAGTAAAGTCTCTCTCTCTCTCTGTCTCTCGCCCTCCCTTCCTCCCCCCCCACATATGTGTGCGTATTCCTGGTTTCAAAAACACACTTTGTTTTATTTTCTTTCTGTCATTCACTGTGGGAAAACAGAGTGTGTTGTGCACATTGTTGGCTGTCTCCCCAGCATCTGTTCCCTTCCCCTCTTCCCGACAGCCTTTCATTTCCATTTGGGGCTCTGTGGTTCCAGGGAGGCTGACTCCACACCCAGATCCATATCTTGTCACTTCTCTGCTAGAAAGTTTCCTATTGCTCACTTTCCTATTCAGGGTAAAAGGCAAAGTTTCCATTGGGCTGCAAAGCCCAACACCGTCTGGTCCTGTGTTGCCCCAATCTCATCTCCTGCGGCTCCCCCCAAACTGTACTCTGCTCTTTGCCCCAACTCCCTTGCTGCTTCTCATATAAGCCGGCCAGGCTCCTACCTCTGGCCTTCTCTAACCCCTCATCTCACTGATAAAACAGGCGAAGACCTTGACTGAATTGAATAGTTTTCTCCAGATCTCTCATTTTTTCTACATAGAAAAAAACATTCCAATAAAGTCAGATTAATGTTAAGCATTCACCATTAAATGCTTCAAGAGGAGATGGACTGACATGCTTCGCCCTGGCAAGAATTTTAGAGTTTGTGTATGAAGCCTTTCTTCTTGGGTTCCTAAAGAACAATATGCGATTCAGTGGCAGAGAGAAGGCGTTGTTGAAAGCAATTGAGAGAGATTTTTACTGGATGGGGTTTCAGTCTTGTTGCATTTACATAGCATTGGTGATTCTGCTGATGTTCACTTAATGAAATCTTAAAAACGAAAACATCTAGAAAGAGTGCCAACCGATGCCTGCTTCATCATTCAGCTTTCTGGCTTGCCTCAAGTAATTTTAATAAAGTATGCTAACTCAACCAGAGTCTTGAAAGAATTCATGTTCTATAATCTGGCCCTGTCCACTGCTATGAGAGATTTGGGAATAGGCCCATAAATTTAATAAAATACTTAAAATAATACTGTGGGAGATTTAAATATGGATCATTATGCAAAGAGTTGTCTTTCAGGTATACTCTATGTTTCTAAAATGATGCACGTTGCCTAGAATTCCAATTTTTTCACTTTAAAAGATCTGTGATCACCGGGATCAAATTTAAATAGTTTTCAATTCACAGATGACTCAAAATGAAATTCATGCAACTAACAGTTGGGAGGGATGGTGCTACCACTCTCTTGAGTTTGCCTTATAATGACTCTGTTTAATTTCCTGTTTTAAAGAAAGAACTTGAATGGAATTTCTTTTTAAGGGATTGTTTGGTTTAAACCTGATCTTCTTAAATGCTTTCCTAAATCCCTCCTTTGAGAATTTGGACTCTGGACTCACCTGAAGATATCATTTCAGTTCTTGGATGAGGGACACACTCTTCATCATTCCAAAGCAATCTGAGAAAGTCCTCTCCGCCACGAATGGCACTGGCAAGTGTACAAAGCCCACTTTGTTCTATGGAAAATGAAAATGTATTTTTAACAGTGCATCCTTGGGCCGAAATAGAGAGATCCTCCATCTGGACGTTGACGCAAGTCACAATCATTAACACTTTTAACAGTCGACATTGCTGTTTATGCAGTTGGTATTCAGTGTATCTGGATGTTATCTATTCAATAACACAATACTTGCACTTACTGGCAACCCAAATCAGGACTTTTTACTATTATTCTAAGCTAGGAAAATTAGTATTCAAACCAGAGATTCTTAGGTCAAGGCCTTCATATTTCTTTTGCCGTGAGCTTTTAGTAGAAAAAAGACCTCCCAGGCAATCCATCTAAGTCCTCTCCACTTTCCAATGGAAGAATAATTCGCTGATAATAATAAAGAGCCGATGTCCAAGCAAATTCTTTTGGGATTATATATACATCTGTTTTAGCACTACTGGGAAGGATGACTCATTTTGAACCACACATAAGATATGTGCAAGAGTAGTTA
Source organism: Arctocebus calabarensis (assembly GCA_963573935.1). Lineage (NCBI taxonomy): Eukaryota > Metazoa > Chordata > Mammalia > Primates > Lorisidae > Arctocebus > Arctocebus calabarensis. The sequence goes on along the minus strand of CAUYON010005319.1, from coordinate 9,945 downwards.
TTGGAAAGGTACAGGTTAGAAGTGAAGTGAAGCAAAGAATCCCAGCAAACTCAGTTAATAATTGTAAGGCTAAAATAAAAGTAATTTAAGATAAAAACAAAGTGAAACAAACCACCATTAGTAGACATTGGAAACTGCAGTCAAGCAAGATAGCACAGTCCAGTGTATTCTACCCTCCAAGCTCAGCGATTCCAGTGATGGGGTGGTACTAAACGCTCACACACAGTAAGAGCTTCACAGCTCTGTGAAATACTGCCTGGCAGACAGCTTCCTTAGTAGAATTCAGAATTAAAAGCTAAACTAACCTTTCAGTTTTTATTAATGGATATCAAGTTTTAGGAACTCCAAGTAACTCATTTCATGAGTTACTGTTAAGTAGCCAGCCCTTAATCATACATAAAAGTTCATGGAATTATAAGTCATTCATGCATAAGAACTAAAAGGAAAAACATGCATTTTAAGAAACTTAACTTTTTATTTTGAGATAATTGTAGATTCACATGCAATTGTAAGAAACAGTAGAGAGAGATTCAGTGTAAACTTTATCCAATTTCCTTCAGTGGTACTACTCTAAAAAATTGTACTGTAGTATCACAACTGCAGTATTGAATTGATATAATCAACACAAGAATCACTCCCGTTGTCTTTTCATAGCCATATCCACTTCTCTCCTGCCCCTGCCCTCTCTTTAATCCTGGACAACCAGTAATCAGTCTTCATTTCTATAATAATTCTCACCCCAACAATGTTAAGTAAATGGAATTATAATAGTATGTAACCTCTTGGGAAAGTGCCAGATTGTTTTGCAGGGTGACTACCATTTGAGATTCCTATCAGCAGTGAGTGAATGACCCAGTTTCTCCCCATCCTCTCCAGCGTTTAGTGTTGTCACGGTCTTTTACTTTTGCCATTCTGATAGGTGTAGAGTGATACCTTATTGAAGTTTTAATTTGCATTTCCCTAGTGTCTGATGGTGTTGAACATCTTTTTGTGTTTACTTGCCACCAGGGAAATATCTTTTGTCTATTTCCTAATCAGCTTATTTTTTTGTTTATTTTGTTTTCTTATTGTTGAGTTTTGAGAATTCTTTTATAGTGTAAATACTAGTCCTTTGTTGGGTATATGCTTTGTAAATCTTTCCTCTTAGGCTTTTGCTTATATTTTAATATTCTCACATGATAGTTTATGGAGTAAAAGTTTTTAATTTTGAAGAAGTCCAACTGAACATATTTTCTATGCTTTTGGTGTCAAGTCTGAAAATTCTTTGCCTAGCCCAAGACAAAGATTTTCTCTCTTTAAAATACTTTATATTATATCACTTTCCTTTAAGTTAGTGATCCACTTCTGGTTAGTTTTTGTGTAAGGTATGAGGTTTAGGTTGAAGATCAGTGTTTTGCCTATGGCTGTCTACTTTCTCCGGCACCATTTGTTGAAAAGGCTATTTTTCCTCCATGGAATTGATTTTGCGTCTTTGTCAAAATCAGTTTGACTTCCCATGTGGATCTATTACTGAATTCTGTACCTTGTCCCATTCATTTACATGTCTATCTCTCTGTCATTACTACACAGTCTTTTTTTTTTGGCCAGGGCTGAGTTTGAACCCATCACCTCCGGTATGTGGGGCCGAGGGAGAGTGGGGAGAGAGGACCCCAGGCATCTCTGGCCGGTGGGTTCGGCTCAGAGGCTTCCCTTTGGTGATACAGGAAGTCAGTGAGAGACTTTTGGACCCCAGTAGGAGGACCGAAGAGGTGGAAAACTGGCAAGTGGTGGGTGCGTTTGTTTGAGGCTGCCTGCAGCTGTAATTACAGCAACGGCTAGTTTGCAAGCAGGAAAACCCTTTCCTGGGGGCTGTTTTGGGTTTTTATTTGGACTCGGACACTCTATTGAAACCTTGGGAGATCTTGGGCCAGTGTGTGGATGACTTTGGGTATTGTCTGGGGCCCCAGACTGAGCTGCTGAGCTGGAAAGGAGCTCATATCATTCAGCTGTGGGCTGCCCCTGCGTGTTGTAGCACCAGGATTCGCCGGGAGACCTGGGGCGAGTGATCTATTGACTGAGCTGCCCAAAGCAGGGACTTCCCAGAGATCTAGGTGTTTGGTAGATTGACAGCCATGGCCCTCAGGGACATAGGTGGAGACTGGACTTCGTACACTGGATAAGCAAGCAGCCACACCAGGAGAGACCCCAGGGATAAGTGCTGTCCCTGGAAAGCTTCTGCTTGGCCAAGGTGTGTGGCTTGGAGTGTCTTTTGAGTGGGTTGAGGAGTTATTTGGACTCCCGAACCTGCAGGGTCTGAGTAATCAGCTGTGGCCTCCAGCTCCCACCTTGTACAGCTGTATCACATTGTGATTAACATTTCATACCTCAGAAGATCCCCTGTTGCCTGGTCAATACCTAGAAAGATCTATATACTGCTTGGTTGTGGGGTTTTTGTTTTTTTAATTTTAACATGTTTTTTTTTTTTTTGACATTTTTTCACCTTTTTAGTTTAAATACAATCTTCTGTTTTTGCCTTCTTCAACAAATAGAATTTTATTTTTGTTACTGTTTTTGTCTCTATTATTTTCCCCCCTAATTCTATCTCATAAGGGTTTCTGTTTGTTTCCTTCAGTTTGATTTACAGTATTTGTGTCTTTGCTCTGTACTAGGTGGTAGTGGGGTACTGTGTCTGAGTTCGCTGGCTTTGAGCTATTGACCTCAAGGGAATCTCTCAACCCAGCACCCCCAGAGGTAGGAGGTCTCTAAGGTTGGGCCCGATTACCCTACCACACACCTATATTTCTCCTGTTTCTCTCTTTCACTGCTGCTCTTCTTTTTGTTAATATTTCTTTTTACTCACCCCCTCTTCTTTCTTTCTTTCTCTCTTTCTTTTTTCTTTTTTTCTTTTTTCCTTTCTCTCTTCTTTAAATTCTTATTCCCTTCTTGCTCTTTAATCTTTTCATCCTTCTGGTCTTGTACCGGAAGGCCTCATTAAAATGTCTGGCCAGTGCTACAGTAGCTTAAAGAGCAAAAAGAAGTGAAGGGAAAATTAGGGCAAGGAAACAGATACAAGAAAGCACTCATGAAGAAGAATCAGCAGAAAAATTCTGGCAACATGAAATCCCAGGCCAGAGTAACCCCTTCTAGGGATCGGGAGATAGCTACTGCAGAAGATCCCTCCTATATGTTAGAAATGACAGAAGGGGAATTTAAAGTTCAGATAATGAAAACAATAAATGAAATTGCTGAGAAAGTGGAAAACAATCAAAAGCAATGAAAGAAATTGCTGAGAAAGTGGACAATAACCAAAAGGAAATTAAACAGAATCAAATAAGAGATGAACAATACAAAGAATATAAAAAGGATATAGCAGAGCTGAAGAAGCTGAAGCAGTCAATTAGGAAACTTAAGGATGCAATAGAAAGCATTAACAACTGATTAGACCATGCAGAATAAAGAATCTCAGAGGTAGAGGATAGGCTCTTGAGATAACTCAGATAGTTAAAGGGGTCAAAAAGAAGAGGGAGAAAGCAGAACGTTCACGACAGAATTATGGGACTTTATGAAGCTTTCAAACATACGAGTTCTAGGTATCCCTGAAGGAGAAGAAGAATGTCCCAGAGGAATGGAAGCCATTCTAGAGAATATTGTAAATGAAAATTTACCAAATATCATCAAAGATTTTGACATACTCCTCTCAGAGGGATATTGGTCCCCTGGTCGCCTCAACACAAATAGAACCTCTCCAAGGCATATTGTGATGACTTCATCCAAAGTTAAGACAAAAGAAAAGATCTTGCAAGCTGTCAGGAGTAAGCGCCAACTGACCTACAGGGGCAAACCTATTAGGGTGACCACAGACTTCTCTAATGAAAATTTTCAAGCAGAAGACAATGGTCATCTATCTTTAACATACATACACAGAACAATTTCCAGCCCAGAATTTTATACCCCACCAAGCTGAGTTTTAAAATTGGACTGGCTCGGCGCCTGTGGCTCAGTGGGCTAACGCGCCAGCCATGTGCACCTGAGCTGATGGGTTCAAATCCAGCCCGAGCCCGCCAAACAACAATGATGGCTGCAACCAAAAAATGGCCAGGCATTGTGGCGGGTGCCTATAGACCCAGCTACTTGGGAAGCAGAGGCAGGAGACTCACTTGAGCCCAGGAATTGGAGATTGCTGTGAGCTGTGATGCCACTACACTCTATCCAGAGTGACAGCTTGAGGCTCTGTCTCAAAAAAAAAAAAAAATTGATGGACAAATAAAATCTTTTATTGATATGCAAACATTGAGGAAATTTGTCACCACAAGACCAGTTTTACAGGAAATATTTCAACCTGTCCTATATACTGACTATCACAATGGACCTTCAGTAAACGCCCAGTAAGTAAACACTCAGAAACTTATAGGACAGAACCTAGTTTCCCCAATGACGCAAAAGACAAAACTAACCAAAAGAAATTTTCATTTGTGATACTCTATAGTATGGCTTCCATTCCCCTGGGGCATTCTTCTTCTCCTTCTGGGATACCTATAACTCATTTTTTTTTAATGCTTCATAAAGTCCCATAATTCTGTTAATGAACGTTCTGCTTTCTCTCTTCTTTTCTGCCTCTTTAACTATCTGAGTTATCTCAAAGAGCTTTGTCCTCTACCTCCAAAATTCTTTCTTCTGCCTAGTCTCATTTGTTGTTCATACTTTCTATTGCATCTTTAAGTTCCGTAATTCACTGCTTTAATTCCTTCAGCTCTGCTATATCCTTTCTATATTATTAATTAAGTTCATCTCTTATCTGATTCTGTTTTTTTATTTCCTTTTGGTTATTTTCCACTTTATCAGCAGTTTTTTTCATTGTTTCCATCATTTCCTTCATTGTTTTCATCATCTTTATTCTAAATTCCCTTTCTGCCATTTCTAACATTTCTTTATAGGTGGAATCCTCTGCAGTAGCTACCTCACAGTCCCTTGGGGGTTGCTGTGGACTGGTTTTTCATGATGACAGGAGTTTTCTGCTGATTTTTCCTCATGAATGATCGTTTTTATCTGTTTCCTTGCCCTGATTTTCCTTTCACTTCTTCTTGATCTGTAAGTTGCTGTGCCTCTGGACTAGGGTTTTTATGAGTCCCAGTGTGTGAAAACTGGTCTCACTCTATGCCTCTGAGGGCTAAGGCTGTAAGGCATCTCAGTCCCCACCTTTAGGCTGCTCAGTCACTAGATTACTGGCTCATGCCCAATCTTTGCTATGTGACCCTGAGGGCAGAGCTTGCCCGGGCTGTTCTCCCACAATGGCTTCGAGTGGCCCACAGACCAACACTATTAGCTTTGTCTGGCTCAGAAGTTCAATCTGTAGCCCTAGACAATGCTTAAAGTCCTCTGCACTCTTGCCCAAGGTCTCCCAAAGTAGTTTAACTGAGTGCCTAGTCCAAAAACTCAAAACAGCTCACTGGTAAGGCCTTTCCAGTTTGCAATCTCACTTCTGCTGTACTTACAGCTGCCAGCAGGATTAGACTGAATGAATACATGCAAACACTTGCCAGTTCTCCACTGCTTTTGTCCTCCTCATGGAGTCCAGAATTCTCACACTGATTCCCTGTGTCCCCAAAGGGATGTTTCTGGGCAGATTCCACCAGCATGGAGATCTTCTGGAGAGATGAGATGCCTGGAGTTTTGTCTCCCCAGAATCACCATGCCCAGTTGCAAGGATGCTGTTACTCTGCTGTCATCTTGCTCCTCCCTCAGAACTGCTTTTATTCCAGGAGTGGGATTGCTGGATAGAATGGTAGGTCCCCTTGTGGTTCTTTGAGGAATCTTCACATAATTTCTCTTTTAATAAAGAAAGAGCATATATAAGGTCTAGATTCCTACAGGTAGTCATCTGTACCTTCCTGAAGACCCAGTGAATCCAAAGCTGTGGAGTCATCCCTGCCAGGAACTGTCATTGTAGAGCTCCTGTTGGTGCCAAAACTGGCATTGGAAAAAACCCCCAAAAGCTGTTGCAATGAATATTCAGCAACCCATGAAGGAGTGGCTTTGCTCAGCTGCTGAAATGAGCTTTTTTTGAGGAACCTTCATGCTATTTTCTATCACAGTTCTAATAACCTACATTCCCATCAACAGCTGTACTAATTTACCTTCCAATTAGCACTTATTTTCTTTTGTCCTTTTGATAATAATCATTTTAAGTGTGGGAGATGATATCCTGTTGTACTTTGGATTTGCATTTTTCTGATGGTTGGTGATTTTTAAAAAAAATACCTAATAGCTATTTTATATCTTTTTTGGAATAATATCTCTTCAGATCCATGCACCTTGTAAAATATGGTTATTATTATTATTTCACTATTGAGTCCTTTTCCCACCCTGAGATGGGATCACATGTTCTTTTGTTGCTAATACGTTTGAGTTCTCTGTGGATTCTTGTTATTAAACCTTTGTCGGAGGAATGACCTGCAAATATTTTCTCCCAATCTGAGGGCTGTCTGCCTGCTACACTTACTGTGTTCTTAGCAGTGCAGAAGCTTTTTAGTTTGATCAGGTCCTAGTAGTGTATTTTTGATACTGCTTCAATTGCCTGGGGAGTAGTCCTCATAAAAAATTCACCCAGGCCAATTCCTTCGAGTTTTCCCTGCACTTTCTTCTAGTAATTTTACAGTTTCATGTCTTAAGTTTAAATCTTTGATCCAGTGAGAGTCCATCTTCGTTAATGGTGAAAGGTGTGGGTCCAGTTTCAGTCTTCTGCAGGTCGCCAACCAGTTCACCCAGCACCATTTGTTAAATAGGGAGTCTTTTCCCCACTGAATGTTTTTAATTGGCTTGTTAAAGATCAAATAGCAGTAAGTAGCTAGGTTCATCTCTTGGTTCTCTATTCTGTTCCAAACATCTATCTCTCTGTTTTTGTGCCAGTACCATGTTTTGATCTCTATTGATTTATAGTACAGTCTCAGGTCTGGTAGCGTGATTCCTCCTGCTCTGTTTTTATTTCTGAGTCATGTCTTGGCTATTCGAGGTTTTTTTCTGAATCCATATAAAACAATGTATTATTTTTTTGAGGTCTTTAAAATATGACAATGGATCTTTAATAGGAATTGCATTAAAATTGTATATTGCTTTGGGTAGTATGGACATTTTAACAAGATTCTTCCCAGCCATGAGCATGGTATGTTTTTCCATTTGTTAACATTTTCAGCTATTTCTTTTCTTAGAGTTTCATAGTTCTCTTTATACAGATCTTTCACATCCTTTGTAAGATAAACTCCCAAATATTTCATCTACTTTGGTACAACTGTGAAAGGGATTGAGTCCTTGACTATTTTTTCAGCTTGAATATTATTGTTTTATATATATATATATATATATATATATAAAGGCTATAGATTTATGGGTGTTGATTTTGTAGCCTGAGACGCTGCTGTATTCCTTGATCACTTCTAAAAGTTTTGTAGTAGTGTCCCTGATGTTTTCCAAATATACAATCATATCATCTGTGAAGAGTGAAAGTTTAATCTCTTCTGATCCTATGTGGATACACTTGATCGCCTTTTCTTCCCTAATTGCAATGGCTATAACTTCCATTACAATGTTGAAGGGCAATGGAGACAATGGGTAACCTTGCCTGGTTCCTGATCTAAGTGGAAATGATTTCAATTTAACTCCATTCAATACAATATTGGCTGTGGGTTTACTGTAGATGGCCTCTATTAGTTTAAGAAATGTCCCTTCTATTCCATTTTTCTGAAGTGTTCTGATCATGAAGGGATGCTTGATGTTATCAAAAACTTTTTTGCTTCAATTGAGAGAATCATGTGGTCTTTATTTTTTAATATATTGAACCAGCCTTGAGATGCTGGGATAAAGCCCCCTTGGTCATAGTGTATAATTTGTTTGATGTGTTGCTGGATTCTGTTTGTTAGGATCTTATTGAATATTTTTGCATCAATGTTCATTAGTGATATTGGTCTGTAGTTTTTTTTTTTCTTGTTGGGTCTTTTCCTCGTTTAGGGATCAAGGTGATATACGCTTCATAGAATGTATTGGGTAGTATTCCATCTTTTTCTATATTTTGGAAAAGGTTAAGTAATATAGGTACTAGTTACTCTTTAAAAGTTTGGAAGGATTCTGATGTGAAACCATGTGGTCCTGGGCTTTTCTTTTTAGGAGGATTTTGTATAGTTGATGCTATTTCCGAACTTGATATTGGCCTGTTCAACATTTCCACTTCATTCTGGCTATGTGTAGGAAGGTGGCGTCCTTCCAAATATTGGTCAATTTCCTTCAGATTTTCATATTTCTGAGAGTAAAGTTTCTTGTAATATTCATTAAGGATTTTTTGAATTTCTAAGGGGTCTATTGTTATTTCATCTTTACCATTTCTGATTGACAAAATTAGAGATTTTACTCCTTTTTTCCTGATTAGGTTAGCCAAAGGTCTATCTATTTTATTGACCTTTTCAAAGAACCAACTTTTTGATTTATTGATCTGTTGTATCATTCTTTTGTTTTGCATTTCATTTTATTCTTCCCTGATTTTGGTTATTTCTTTTCTTCTACTGGACTTGGGGTTGGAATGTTCTTATACTCTTCCAGTTGCTTGAGGTGTGCCATTAAGTTGTTAATTTCCTCTCTTTCCTTTCTCTTGAGGAAGGCTTGAAGTGCTATAACTTACCCTCTTAGGACTGCCTTTGTAGTATCCCAGAGTTTCTGATAATTCTTATCTTCATTGCCATTTTGTTCCAAGAATTTGGTGATTTCCTTCTTAATCTCATCTATGTCCCATCTATCATTCAGCATAAGGTTATTTAGCTTCCATGTTTTTGTTTGAGTATGCAGATTCCTGTTATTATTGAGTTCAACTTTTATTCCATGGTGGTCCGAGAAGATGCAAGGAAGAATTTCTATTCTTTTAAATTTGCTAAGGTTAGACTTATGACCTAAGATGTGATCAGTTTTGCAGTACGTTCCATGGGGTGCTGAAAAGAATGTGTATTCAATTTTATTAGGATGAAATGTTCTGTAGATGTCTGTTAAATCCAGATGTTGAATGGTTAAGTTTAAATCTAAAATTTCTTTACTTAACTTCTTCCTGGAGGATCGATCCAACAATGCTAAAGGAGTAGTAAAATCTCCAACTACTATAGAGCTGCAGGAAATCAAGTTACTCATGTCTATTAGAGTTTTTCTTATAAATTGAGGTGCATTGTTGTTGGGTGCATAAATGTTAATAATTGAAATCTCATCATATTGAGTATTACCTTTAACAAATATGAAATTACTGTCTTTATCCTTCCTTATTTTAGTTGGTTTAAAGCCTATTGTACCTGCGAATAAGATTGCAATACTTGCTTTTTTCTGTTTTCCATTTGCTTGGAATATAGATGACCATCTCTTCACCTTGAGTGTAAATTTATCTTTTAAGGTAAGATGAGATTCTTGTATGCAACAGATATCTGGCCTGAGTTTTTGTATCCAGTCAGCCATCCTATGCCTCTTTAGAGGACAATTTAAGCCTTTTACATTAATAGAACAAATTGATGAATCTGTAGAAAATCTAGTGGACATTTTTAATCCTTTCATCACTGTGGAAGTTTGAATTTGGTAAGAAGTTTCTGGGTGAGAAAACATTTATTGTGGAGAATTACACTGGTTATTATGGAGGATAGGTTTGAGAATATCCTTGAGAGCTGATTTAGTTATAGCAAATTTCTTCAGCATGTGGATGTCATTAAAGTATTTAATTTCTTCATCGTAGATGAAACTCAGTTTCGCTGGCTACCGGATCCTGGGTTGAAAGTTCTTTTGTTTTAGGAGATTAAAAGTAGATGCACATTCTCTTCTAGCTTGAAAGATTTGATCAGAGAGATCTGCAGTTATTCTAATATTCTTCCCCTTGTAGGTAATAGATTTCTTGTGTCTGGTTGCTTTCAGAATTTTCTCTTTCATATTAACTTTAGTGAACTTAATTATGAT
>CAUYON010005314.1:0-11428 GCA_963573935.1 Arctocebus calabarensis | reverse complement strand
GCCCTGGATAGAGTGCCATGGCGTCACACTGCTCACAGCAACCTCCAGCTCTTGGACTTAAGCGATTCTCTTGCCTCAGCCTCCCTAGTAGCTGGGACTACAGGCGCCCGCCACAGCGCCCGGCTAGGTGCCCATAATTGATCATATTTTGTCCTCGTGATCTTCTCAGTTCAACAAATTCAGTAAATGTTTACTTATTACAAGGCAGTGTCGGGCACACTGAGGCATACAAATGTAAGCATAACACAGGCCCTGGATTAGTATTGAATTAATTTATGGAAGTAATTTCTGACTTTGAAAGTGAAATAAGATATGTATTAAATAGTTATGATTCCAACAAGAATGCTAACAAGCCCTTATAAAATGTCAAACTTAACTGATAAACGTGTGTTCTGACTTTCCCACTGACTGACCTTTCTGCCAATCTCTCTCCTTTCTCCTCAGCCCTCTTATTCCCTGATACACAGCAATATTAAAATGAAGCCAACTAATAACCATAAAAACAAACAAATAAACAAGAATGCTACTCCTGTTGACTAAAAGATTGGCATAGAGTTGATGCTGAAGATAGCTTTCATGTTTGGCTTTAAAGACTGGGGAATGATTTGTTTACTTATGGTGGTATGTGTTTATTTAAATTTGTCAGGTAAATAAAGATTATAGAAAAATTATGAAACACCAAGAAGCTAAAATGTTAATAAAATAAAAATGAAGCCTCATCCCACTATTCTTACTCTGTTGAATATTTTACTGGGTTCTGTGTTTTTCTGTCAACACTATCTGTCAAAACTTTTACTTCAATCAGGTGGCCTCCATCATCTTTGAAGATAATTCGGTACTAAGCAAGCATTTAGAGTGATAGCCATCTCTTCTTTCCTTTCTTATGACCATAGCTTGTCATGATTATAGCACTACTTTCCCTTATTATGATAAACGTTTGAATTCTACACATATTTTCTTTTCTTTTTTTTTTTTTGAGACAGAGTCTCACTTTCTTACCTATGCGAAGCCGTGAGACGTGGGAACCCAGGGGGGACTCCCCCCGCGTGAGAAACCGCTTTTGCACTGGCTATGGCCAAGGTCTGACTTTTTCTAAGATGAAACTGGCAGGAGCCAGAACGGGGAGTAAGAAGTCCAGATAGTCAAATAAACAGCATGGCAGTTTTAAGGTAAACAGCACAGTAGTTCCCAAGGAGTAAGAGAATGCCAAAGAGAACCTTAAATGACCTTCTTCCCTGTGAGAGTATAAAAGTCTGGAAGAAAGATAAAGTGTTGTCAAAAAATAAGGTTAAAACAAAGTCTTGTCTCTGTCTCAGCCTGACTGAGTCCATTACCCTTTGTGTGTGTGTGTGTGTGTGTGTGTGTGTTATTTCATCCCAGCGCTCACTCCTCAGAACCTCGCTAGTGGACAGTGGGCCCATCACCAGTTCAGACTGAAGACCCGAGAGTGTTCCTGTAAATGCCATTCCCTTCCTCCTCCTATAGGTAGCCCATGCTGACCCTCAAACTGCAGGAAGCAGTCAAAGAGACACCGTGCCCATCACTCTGCCTCCTTATCATAGACTAAAAAGACTGGGATGATAGGGCCAAATGCAGTGACCTTCCCATATAGAACTGAGCACAGGGACACAGAAACAAGTGCATAAGTCCCCCCAAGGAAGGAATGAGTATACCAGTCCCTACCCTCAGAACCCTTATATTCCTACTCTGCCTTAACCCACATGCTGACTTCTTTTTTAAATTCAACCTGCTTTCATCCAAGAAAATAAAGGGCACATTGCCCACAGACAACCTAGACTCTGCTTTCTTATATTCACATGTCATAATAACCTTTTGTTTTCAGTCCCAACCCCCTCAGGCATGCTGTGGATTTTTGTTTTCACAAGCCATTGAGGATCCCAGTGTAGAAAGAAGGAAATGATAGTTTTCTTTACAATAGCTTGACCTATGGACTAACCTGCCTTTTAAAATTTATTCAAGGGGCAGAGGCAAGATAGATGACTGGAGTCAGCTTTCCACAGAGGCTCCCATCCAGAAGGAGAGTTAAAGGACAGAAGTTTAGCAATAAAGCTGATGGTTCGGGTCTGAGCCAGGAGAGAAGGTTGAAGAATGCACATCAACCCTGCTGAGGTGAGCTGTGACCCCAAGGATACAAACAAAAGGTACAAAATCCATCACCAAGAGGACAGGAGTCCCCTGCCCCATGAGAATGGCTTGTAGTATACTCCATACAAACAAGCGAGCAGAGTTCAAATACATTCCCATTTTATCCCATGGGAGAGACCTAAAAACCAGGCCTCCTTCCCCTACTAGGGTGCTATGGCACTCTCCTGCCAGGCATAAAAATGTATAAAACTGTATATATTTACTACCTGCAATTTTGAACTCCCAGAACCCCCCTCACTCTCATCCCGAGGTCTGGAAGCCTGTCCCCCATGGAGTCCAGATTCTTAGGCATTTTCTCGAAGGATGTGGACAGGGCATAGGCTGTTGCTTATCTGTGCTGATTCTCTGGCATGGGAGAGAGGATAGGATGGCCAACTGATAGGGAACCATACAGGAGATGTGGTGCCCCAAGGCACAGAGCAGCAGCCATAGTGGCAGGAACAATAGGGCTCACATCCCTAGGGATATTTTGAAAGGACAATCCCAGTCTCTCTGGGCAATCAGAGGAAGCTGGGCATCTTCTCTGGTGGCAGCCACTGGTGGAAAAAATCTGGGACGGAAATGCAGGCCCCGTGAGTAAAGGGTATGCTTGAGCTGGTACCGGCCTGGGCAGAGCACAGGGACTAGAATACTAGTGCACAGAGACAGCAGAATCCCAGGGCAGGGCTGACCCAGAGGACTGCTTCACTGCACCTCAGATGCATCCAGCCCTCAGGGGATCATGGCTGAAAGAAGGTGGGCAGGCAGAAGCTGGAATTGAAAGCTAAGTGTGAGTTCTGACTGCGTCTGCCCTAACACAAACTGCAGCCGAGACTGGGCAGTGGCACAGACAGGGCTGAATTGCTCAAACGGCATCTGATCCACAAGGGAATATAGCTGGGACAGAAACAAATTCTGCAAATTTGTTCTGTTCTGTCAGCACATCAATCAGGGGCAGGGCTGGAACTGAGTGAACCACTCCAGCCCCCATAAGCACCCAAGGTTGTCAGGCCTCTCCTCCTCCTGTTGGATAGTGGCAGAGAGTGGTGGTCTGGCTGAGGAGACATAGATCTCCCTGTGACTCATCCAGGTGCGAACACCTGGTACATGTGCTCATTGGAGGGAACTGGATCACAGCCCTGTGGGGTTACCAGTGACGGGATGTGACAGAGGTGCAAGGTGGAGAAAGAGGTGTCAACCTTCCCAGACCAATTTATTTGCTGGTGGGTCCTTCTGACCTCATGGAGCACCAGAGTGAGTCATATCTGAGCTGGCAGCAGACCCCTGCTCTCTAGTTGCCAGAAACCTTTTGAACTCACCCATGTGAGACTGGTGCTGACTGGGACAATTGATTTGGACCTTTTGATCTGGGCCAACCACCTGAGGACTATCCAAAGTGGTACACTGGGTGTGTGGTTGTGGGAAGATTTGATTTTCCTTTTTCAATTATTGCCTGTAGGGGGTGGGGTGGCTTAATTGCTGGTATTTCTCCACAGCTGAGACTTCAACCCAGAGTAACCGATTCACTAGGGTAAGAAAGAGACCAGCTGGAATAAGACAGAGTCACTTAGCCACACCAAACCAAGAAGGTCCCTACTTTCTCCGGCCATAACACTGTATGGGTCCTTTGCAGAGCTCTAGAGGAAAAGGTACAGACACCAGTCCCAGCTTTTGGGCAAAGGATGGCTAATCGCTAGTCCTGGAGCTCCCAACCCAACCTCTCCTTATCTGCTCATCTAGCCAAATGGTGTAAAATGATCATGGGGCAGAATCAGTGCAAAAATTCTGGTAACATGAATAAACAGAGTAGATAACCCCCCCAAGGAATAATTTGGTGGACACAACTGAAGATCCCATTCATAAACAGATGGCTGAGATGTCAGAAACAGAATTTGGAATTTGGATTGCAAATAAGATCAACTGAATAGAGGTAAAGTTGGTTGGAATTAGAAATTCAAGGAGCATTTCAAAAGTTGTCTCAAGAATTCAAGGAATTCAAAGACAAAATCACCAATGATTTTGGCACATTGAGACAAAAATTTTCAGCCCTCAAAAATCTGAGAAATACAGTAGAATCCCTCAGTAACAGAATGGAGCAAGCATATGAAAGGATTTCTGACACAGAAGACAAAGTTTTCAAACACTCCCAAACTCTCAAAGAGGAAGAGAAATGGAGAGCAAAATGGATCATTCTCTCAGAGAGCTCTGGTATAATTCAAAGAAAACAAATATTCACCTTATAGGGATTCCTGAAGGCAACTAAATGGCTTCACAAGGTCCAGAGGCTCTTCGTCATGAGATGATGAAAGAGAACTTTCCAGACATGCCAAGAGACTCTGAAATTCAAAGAGCAGACAGTTTGAGAACCCCAGCATGACAGAACCCAAATAAGACCTCCCCCAGGCACATCATAATTAACTTCCCTAAAGTTAATATGAAGGAGAAAATTCTGAAAGCAGCCAGACATAAGAAAAGCATAACCTACAAGGGGAAGAATATTAGAATAACAGCAGATCTCTCTGCTGAAATATTTCAAGCTAGAAAAGGATGGTCATCGACTTTTAATCTCTGAGAACAAAATAACTTCAACCCAGGATCATGTATCCAGCTAAACTGAGTTTGATTTATGATGGAGAAATTAAATACTTTTTTTTTTTTTGAGACAGAGCCTCAATCTATCACCCTGGATAGAGTTCTGTGGCATCACAGCTCACAGAAACCTCCAATTCCTGGGCTCAAGCGAGTCTCTTGCCTCCACCTCCCACGTAGCTGGGACTACAGGCACTTACCACAACGCCCGGCCATTTTTTGGTTGCAGCTGTCATTGTTGTTTGGCGGGCCAGGGCTGGATTCGAACCCACCAGCTCAGGTGTACATGGCTGATGCCAGAGCCCATTGAGCCACAGACACCGAGCCAAAATTAAATACTTTAATGACATTTATGTGTTGAAGAAATTTGCCATAACTAAACCAGATCTCAAGGATATTCTCAGACTTATCCTCCACAATGACCAGTGCAGTCCTCCACCACAAAAGTAAACTCACTCAGAAAAATTGATCAAATTCCAACTTCCACAGTGCTGAAAGGATTAAAAATGTCCACTGGACTTTTGAAAAACTCAATACCCAAAATTCTACCAGGCTTATAAATATTCTCAATTAATGTGAATTTCTTAAATTGTCGTCTAAAGAGACACAGGTTGGCTGACTGGATACCAAAACTCAGGCCAGATATATGCTGCATATCAGAATTCCCTCTTAGCTTAAAAGATAAATATAGACTCGGGATGAAGAGATGGTCATCTATAATACAGGCAAATTGAAAGCAGAAAAAAGCAGGTGTTGCAATTTTATTTGCAGATACAATAGACTGTAAACCAACAAATGTAAGGAAGGATAAGAAAGGTCACTTTATATTTGTTAAGTGTAATGCTCCATATGATGAGATTTCAATGGTTAATATTTATGCACCCAACCAGAATGCACCTCAATTTATAAGAGAAACTCTAATAGACCTGAGCAACTTGATTTCCTCCAGCTCCATAGTAGTCAGAGATTTTAACACTCCTTTGACTGGGTTGGATATATCTTCCAATAAGAAGCTAAGCAAAGAAATTTTAAATTTCAACTTAACCATTCAGCATTTGGATTTAACAGACATCTACAGATCATTTCATCCTAACAAAACTGAATACACATTCTTCTCATCAGCCCTCGGAACATCTCCAAAATTGATCACATCTTAGGTCACATGTCTAACCTCAGCAAATTTAAAAGATTAGAAATGATTCCTTGCATCTTCTCAGACCATCAAGGAATAAAAGTTGAACTCAGTAACAACAGGAATCTAAATACTCATACAAAAACATGGAAACTAAAATAACATTATGCTGAAGGATAGATGGGTCATAGACGAGATTAAGAAGGAAATTACCACATTTTGGGAACAAAACAACAATGAAGACACCAATTTTCCGAACCTCTGGGATACAGCATGGGCAGTCCTAAGAGGGAAATTTATAGCACTGCAAGCCTTCCTCAAGAGAACAGAAAAAGAGGAAGTTAACAACTTAATGGGACATCTCAAACAACTGGAAAAGGAAGAACATTCCAATCCCAAACCCAGCAGAAGAAAAGAAATAACCAAAATCAGAGCAGAATTAAATGAAATTGAAAACAAAAGAATTAGACAATAAATCAAAAAGTTGGTGTTTTGAAAGGGTCAATAAAATAGATAAGCCTTTGGCTCACTTAGCCAGGAGCAAAAACTCTAATTTCATCAGTCAGAAATGGTAAAGACAAAATAAAAACAGACTCCTTGGGTCTGGAAGTCTAGAAGTCCAATTCATCCAGAATCCAGATCATCTGCATTTCTTAGCTAGGACTGGGCATTGCATAGATGGTGGCTGTACAGCTGTGCTGTTCCTGTGAATCTAGTAACTGTACAGGAAGACATAGAGGGAAAGTGGACTGTCCTGGCCCAAAGAAAAAGAGTATCTCAGCAGCAGACAGAGGCTAGGGTTCCCACACTGCAGGTGGGGGCTCAGAAGCCCCTGAAGTGCACGAACCTAAGAGGAGGCACCTTCCACCCAACTTCAGCATTAGTAGAGTGATCCTGCTGGGGTCTAACTCTGGAGAGTCATCTTCCCATCTCTGTCGCCTTCCAGAGGGAGCCATACCTCGCCCTATAAGGATTCCAGTACTGCAGAAAAGCGGCAACAAAGGTGCAGTGGCTGAGGGAGAAATGCTTTTGCTGTCTCGATATCCTCAGGTTTGGACCGAGCTCAGGTGGAAATTTCTTCAGCTGCCATCGAGCACCTGAGGCAGGCAGACCCCTGCCTCCCCTGGTGGATGGTGGTAGACTGTGGTAACCATGAGGAAGAGGTAATGACCTCATTTTGACTCTGGCAGGCGCATAGTCCTGGCACATTTGCTTTTTGGACAGAACAGGGACACAGAGACTGGGTTAACAGAGTCTTCCAGAGATACTACCAGAGACTGGGGTGACCAAAATCCAGTGGTGAAGGATGACCAAGGTGAGGTAAGAGGCACCAACCCCCTGGCTCTAAACCTCTTACTAGACGGGCATTTCTGACTCCTTGGCTCCGAAGGTGCTCAAATCACACTTGAGCTGCCAAAAGCCCCTAACATCTAGTTGCTGGAGCACTCTTGAACTTTCCAGCTAGAGAGTGGGTGGGCTGTCAGGGACAATTGGTCTGGAACTCTTGAACTGTACAAATTATCCGAGGACCCTCCAGGGTGGGTCCCAGGTTTTTTTGTAGTAGGAAGATTTGATTGTCCTCTTCCAGATACTACTGGTGGGGGGAAGGGATGTGCTAGTTGCTTGTATTTCACCAAACCTGAGACTGCACCCCAGGGTTACTGATTCACTAGGATTTGACAGAAATCAGCAGGATACAAGACAGAGCCACCTACCCCCCGCCTACACTAAGTAGGCCTCTACAGTCACAGACTGTAGTACTGTACAGGTACTTTGCAAAATTGTAGAGGAAAAGCTGCAGTCTCCAGTCCCAGTTCCTAGGTAGAGGGCTGGTCAACCACAACCGTAGAAGTTTCCAGTCCAATTTCACTTGACCTGCTCATTTAGCTAAACACTGAAAAATAATCATGGGGCAGAATAAGCAGAAAAACTCTGGCAACATGAATAAACAGAACAGTGCAACTCCCCCAAAGAAAGACAAACCATCCAATCCAGAGGATCCCATCCACAAACATAGCTGAGATGTCTGAAATTGAATTTAGAATCTGGATTGCAAACAAGATCAACAAAACGGAAACTAAGATGGAGGTAGAAATTGTAGGATTAATTCAGAAGATGTCTCAAGAATTCAGCCAATTCAAAGATAAAATGACCAAAGATATCGACACATTGAGACAAGAAGTTGCAACGCTCAAAGATCTGAGAAATACAGTAGAAGCCCTCAGTAACAGAATAGAACAAGCAGAAGAAAGGATTTCTGACACTGAAGACAGAGTCTTCGAATGCTCCCAAACACTCAAAGAGGTAGAGAAATGGAAGGCAAAAATGGATCATTCTCTCAGCGAGCTCTGGGATAACTCAAAGAAAACCAGTATTCGTCTTATAGGGCTACCTGAAAGGGATAAACTGGCTTCAAAAGACACAGAGTCCCTTCTCCTTGAGATTATGAAAGAAAATTTTCCAGACATACCTAGAGACTCTGAAATTCAGATAGCAGTTTCAGAACCCCAGCATGACTCAACCTGAATAAGACATCCCCCAGGCATATCATAGTTAACTTCACTAACGTTAACATGAAGGAGAAGATTCGGAAAGTAGCCAGACGCAAAAAATCCATTACTTATAAGGGGAAGAATATTAGAATAACTACAGATCTCTCTGCTCAAACTTTTCAAGCTAGAAGGAGTGGGCATCGACTTTTAACCTCCTAAAACAAAATAACTTCCAACCCAGGATCCTATATCCAGCCAAACTGAGTTTCATTTATGATGGAGAAATTAAATACTTTAATGACATCCATATGTTGAAGAAATTTTGCCATAACTAAACCAGCTCTCCAGGATATTCTCAGACCTATCCTTCATAACGACCAGCACAAACCTCCACCACAAAAGTAAACTCAAGCAGGAACTTTCGACCACATACTAAACTCTACAATGGCAAAAGGATCCAAAATACGCACTTCACATTCAAATGGCTTATCATTAATTTCAATTAACGTGCATGGTTTAAATTGTCCTCTAAAGAGACACAGGTTGGCTGACTAGATACAAAAACTTAAACCAGATATCTTCTGCATACTAGAATCTCATCTTACCTTAAAAGATAAATATAGACTCAAGGTGAAGGGAAGGTCATCTATATTCCAGGCAAATGGAAAACAGAAAAAAGCAGGTGTTGCAATCTTATTTGCAGATTCAATACACTTTAAACCAACCAAAGTGAGTAAAGATAAGGATGGACATTTTATATTTGTTAAAGGTAATACTCAAAATGATGAAGTTTCAATTATTAATATTTATGCACCCAACCAGAATGCACCTCAATTTATAAGAGAAACTCTAACAGACACGAGCATCTTGATCTCCTCTAGCACCATAGCAGTCAGAGACTTTAACACTCCTTAAACAGTGTTGGACAGATCCTCTAAAAAGAAGCTAAGCAAAGAAATTCTAGATTTAAACTTAACCATCCAACATTTGGATTTAACAGACATCTACAGAACATTTCATCCCAACAAAACTGAATACACATTGTTCTCATCAACCCATGGATCATACTCCAAAATAGATCACATCTGAGATCACAAGTCTAGCCTCAGCAAATTAAAAAAAAAATAGAAATTATCCCTTACATCTTCTCAGACCATCATGTAATAAAAGTTGAACTCAATAACAACAAAAATCTGCATACTTAAACAAAAACATGGAAGCTTAACAACCTCATGCTGAAGGATACGTGGGTCATTGACGAGATTAAGCAGGAAATTTCCAAATTTTTGGAACAAATTGACAATGAAGACACAAATTACCAGAACCTATGGGCTACTGCAAAGGCAGTCCCAAGAGGGGAATTTATAGCACTACAAACATTCCTTCAGAAAACAGAAAGAGACGCAGTTAAAAACTTAATGGGACATCTTAAACAACTGGAAAAGGAAGAACATTCCAATACTAAACCCAGCAGAAGAAAAGAGATAACCAAAATTAGAGCAGAATTAAATGAAATTGAAAATAAAAGAATTATATAACAGAACAATAAGTCAAAAAGTTGGTTTTTTGAAAAGGTCAATAAAATAGATAAACCTTTAGCCAACCTAGCCAGGAAAAAAAAGAGTAAAATCTCTAATCTCATCAATCAGAAATGGTAAAGACGAAATAACAACAGACTCCTCAGAAATTCAAAAAATCCTCAATGAATATTACAAGAAACTTTACTCTCAGAAATATGAAAATCTGAAGAAAATTGACCAGTACTTGGAAGGACGTCACCTTCCAAGAGTTAGCCAGAATGAAGTGGAAAAGTTGAACAGGCTGATATCAAGTTCTGAAATAGCATCAACTACACAAAATATCCCTAAAAAGAAAAGCCCTGGACCAGATGGCTTCACATCAGAATTGTACCAACCTTTAAAGAAGAACTAGTACCTATATTACTTAACCCTTTCCAAAATATAGAAAAAGAAGGAATACTACTCAACACATTCTATGAAGCAAACATCACCTTGATCCCCAAACTAGGAAAAATCCCAACATGAAAAGAAAATTATAAACCAATATAACTAATGAATATTGATACAAAAATATTTAATAAGATCCTAGCAAAAAGAATCCAGCAACATATCAAACAAATTATACCCCATAACCAAGTCACTTTATCCCAGGATCTCAAGGCTGGTTCAATATACGTAAATCTATAAATGTAATCCAGCACATAAACAAATTAAAATATAAAGACCATATGATTCTCTCAATTGATGCTGGAAAGCCTTTGATAATATCCAGCATCCTTTCATGATCAGAACACTAAAGAAAATGGGTATAGAGGGGACTTTTCTTAAACTGATAGAGGCCATCTACAGCAAACCCACAGCCAATATCATATTGAATGGAGTTAAATTGAAATCATTCCCACTTAGATCTGGAACCAGGCAAGGTTTCCCATTGTCTCCATTGCTCTTTAACATTGTAATGGAAATTTTAGCCATTGCAATTAGGAAAAAAAAGGCGATCAAGGGTATCCACATTGGGTCAGAAGAGATTATACTTTCACTCTTCACAGATGACATGATTGTATATCTGGAAAACACCAGGGTTTCTACTATAAAACTTTTAGAAGTGGTTAAGGAATACAGCAATGTATCAGGCTACAAAATCAACACTCATAAATCAGTAGCCTTTATATACACTAACAACAACCAAGCTGAAAAAATAGTCAAAGACTCTATTCCTTTCACAGAAGTGCCAAAGAAGATGAAATATTTGGGAGTTTACCTAACAAAGGAAGTGAAAGATCTCTATAAATAGAACTATGAAACTCTAAGAAAAGAAATCACTGAACATGTCAACAAATGGAAAAGCATACCATGCTCATGGTTGGGAAGAATCAATATTGTTAAAATGTCCATACTACATACAATTTTTTTTTGAGACAGAGCCTCAATCTGTCACCCTGGATAGAGTTCTGTGACATTACAGCACACAGCAACCTCCAATTCCTGGGCTCAAGTGAGTCTCCTGCCTCCGCTTCCCAAGTAGCTGGGACTACAGGCACCCACCACAA
>CAUYON010005313.1:0-17941 GCA_963573935.1 Arctocebus calabarensis | reverse complement strand
TATAGGCATGAGCTATCGCATCTTTTATGTTTTAACATTTTCATTAGATAGAAAAGATTCTAACTTGCCTACCTCTTATACAGACTATCTACATGAGTAGTATTCAAATATTAGTTGAATAGGAAATCTGAAAAATGCATGTGCACAGGCCAAACATCAAGTGTGAATTTACACTAGACAAATCTCCATTTATAATGTTTTAAATGACAAGTTGCAAAATTCCTTATATTATAAAAATATAAAAATATTTATTGTGAATTGTTTTTTATTTAAGAAAATTAAAAGTTCCATTACTAGCATTTTCTCTTAG
The DNA here is from genome assembly GCA_963573935.1 of Arctocebus calabarensis. Lineage (NCBI taxonomy): Eukaryota > Metazoa > Chordata > Mammalia > Primates > Lorisidae > Arctocebus > Arctocebus calabarensis. The sequence continues at coordinate 17,631 of CAUYON010005313.1, read as the reverse complement.
TTCAAAAAATAAACACTATTTATAAGTGTTTATTTTTACTATACTATAAGACACTATTATCAAGTACTAAATCCAAATCACTCTACCTTTTTATAAAATTTTCTTTGCATAGTCCAGTAATTTCTTACTAACCCCCTATATAAATTATCCCTTCGTTTTCAAACCCCTAAGTGTTGTCCCTGCATTTTGTAATCACTCAAATTTCAACCTCCTCTTACCCTTTTATATCAATTTGTTCCAGAGATCAATCTAACCTTCTTCCAACCCTACTTTCCTCTAAATTTCTGCAAAAAATATCTTTTTCAGAAAATCCTCACATTGATTCAATCTATTATTTTGCCAGTAAAGACTTAAATATAGTTTATATACCATATACAATTTCAGTTCAGAGAAACAAGAGACCCTATGAATAGCTACATCTTATAGCTTACAGACTGGAACAAATCTTAGAGTTACTAAAAAGATAATCTGCAAATTAAATTTTCTTGTTTTATTCGCTACAACATATTTAGATGATGTTAATGGACATTATGTGTGATCTCAGACTACAAAACAAAAAATGTTTCATTTTTGGTTCCTCCTCCTATGTGCAGCATAGATGGTCTGCGCAAATTAAGCAATTATTAAATACTGCTAAAGTTTAGAAAGTCAAAGAAACAAACGGGATCCCCAAAATATTCTTAGTCATATTTCATCAACAAAGGTAACTTTTTTTTTTTTTTTGGTAGAGGCAGAGTCTCACTTTGTCACCCTGGCTAGAGTGCTGTGGTGTCACGCAGCTCACAGCAACCTCCAACTCCTGGGCTTAGGCGATTCTCTTGCCTCAGCCTCCCGAGTAGCTGGGATTACAGGCACCTTCCACAACACCTGGCTATTTTTCTGTTTTGCATTTTGGCAGTGGTTTGAACCCACCACTTTCGGTATATGGGGCCAGCACCCTACTCGATGAGCCGTAGGCGCCGCCCCAACAAAGGTAACATTTTACTTGTCCTAAAAGATTAAAAAAATTGAGTTTCAACTATGCAACTCAGTAAAAAGTTACAACAGAAGACTAAAATAATACAATTAACTAAGAAAAAATTCACCTGAATTTCCTTCCCCCATTCCTTTTATTTATTTTTTAATTTTTTCTTATTTGAGGCAGGGTCTTGCTCTATTGCCTGGACTAAAATGCAATGATCTCATTATTGCTCACTGCAACCTCAAACTTGTGGGCTCAACCAACCCTTCTGCCTCACCATCGCAAGCAGCTGGGGAGTACAAGTACCTAGCACCATGCCCAGCTAATTTTTCTATTTTTTGTGGAGGTAAGATCTCGACAATGTTGCCCAGACTGGTCTCCAGCTCCAGACTCACGTGATGCTCTCACCTCAGCCTCCCTAAGTGCTAAGACTACAGGTATTAGTCACCATGCCTTGCCCCCTTTAAATCTTCTAAATCTATTTTGTTAGAAATAAAAATCTAAATTGATTTTCTTCCCTAAATACCAAACCAAATGTTTTAATAATATTTTTCAATAAAACACAACTTCTTCATTTGTGATATATACTTTATCATGAGTTGATAAATGTAATGAACTTTTTTGGTTAATACAGATCACTTCAGAGTTGTCTTTAAGTTATAAGTATTATCCTCCAACCTCCAACTCCTGGGCTTAAGCAATTCTCTTGCCTCAGCCTTCCGGGTAGCTGGGGCTACAGGTGCCCACCACAACACCTGGCTATTTTTCTGTTTTGCAGTTCGGCTGAGGCTGGGTTTGAACCCACCACCTTTGGTATATGTGGCCAGCACCCTACTAGATGAGCCACAGGCACCATTCCAACAAAGGTAACATTTTATTTGTCCTAAAAGATTCAGAAAATTGAAATTCAACTATGCAACTGAGTAAAAAGTTACAACAGAAGACAATTAGTCTTTAGACTAATATCAGAGTATTTTGGTAATTTTAGATTTGAAATCCCTTTTAATGCCTAGTAGAGCTAATTTCCATCATTCTCATATTGTCTTCTTTATTCTCCCCAAACCCCAAGTACTAGTATACTAAAGTAGTTAAGAGATTGGGTTCTGAAATTAAGTAGATTTAGGTCTAAATCCTCACGCTACAATTAACACCTATATTTGTCTTCCATTGTCTTGGAGTCTCCCTTTTCTCAGATAGAAAATGAGAGTAATAGGCTGGGCGTGGTGACTCACACCTGTAATCCTAGCACTCTGGGAGGCCGAGGCAAGAGGATCTCTTGAGCTCAGGAGCTGGAGAACAGTCTGAGCAAGAAGAGACTCTGTCTCTACTAAAAAATAAAACCCAGCAGGTTGCTGTAGTAGTAACCAGTAGTCCCAGCTACTTGGGAAGCTGAAGCAGGAGGATCACTTAAACCCAAGACTGTGAGCTGTGTTGCTGTGAGCTAGGCTGATGACAGGGCCCTCTAGCCTAGGGCAAAAGTGAGATTCTGCCTCTCAAAAGAAAAGGAGAATTGGAATAATAAAACCTACAAGGAAATTGAAAAAAGTAAATAACATAACTCCTAATATATACCAAATACTTAATTACACTGCTCACAATATTTTTGAAGTTAGGCATATTATTTTATTACTTTTACCTAGTTTTTAGAATTATTCTTAAGATTTTATCATTCAGGAATTTTACAAGGAATTCAATTTGACTGGAATTGTTAATACATCTTTTATTGGGAAATTCGTATCTTCATATAACATGAAGCTATTTTTGGTTCTATTTCCTTTAGTCATCTTTTAAAAATGTCTCTGTGTAAAGTTTTAAAGTATCTGTTAGGTTCTACTATCCTAACAAAATTCATTTAGGTTATTTCTAAATATATATATTAGAATTATATAAAATATTATATAATTTATAATAATTGTATAATTATATTAAATATTTCTAAATATATTTTTATTTTAAATGGAACTTCTTTTCCAAATTTATTTCAAAGCTGTTAATTGTTGATACAGAGGAAAGTTAATAACTAAAATCTACCATTTGACAGATACTGCACTAATTTTTCAGTATCTTCCTCACATTTCCTAGAACAGCATTTTGTTTTTAATGAGATAGAGTGTCACTCTGCCACTTCCGCAAAGTATGCCACGGTGGGCATCATCATAGCTCACCTCAAATTCTTGTGCTCAAGATATTCCCCTGTGGGCGGTGCCTACAGCTCAAAGGAGTAGGGCACCTGCCCCCTATACTGGAGGTGGCAGGTTCAAACCCAGCCCCGGCCAAAAATTGAAAAAAAAAAAAAGATATTCTCCTGCCTCAGCCTCATGAGAAGCTGGGACTACAAGCATGCACCACTCAGAAAATTTTTCTATTTTTTGTAGAAATGAGGTCTCTTGTTCATACAAGCTCATCTTAAAATCCTGACCTTAAGCCTCTGCCTCTCATAATGTAGACTAGTTTTCTAAATTTTAAAGTGAAAACCACAGGCTCGGCACGGTGGTTCATGCCTGTAATCCTAGCACTCAAGGTAGCCAAGGCAGGTGGACTGCCCTAAGCTCACAGGTTCAAGACCACCCTGACCCAGAGCGAGACCTCAACTCTAAAAATAGCGAGGAGGCTAAGGCAAGAAAATCACTTGAGCCCAGTCTGAGGTTGCTGTGATCTGTGACACCATAGCATTCTACCAAGGGCAACAAAGTAAGAGTCTGTCTCAAAAAAATAAAAAATAATGGCTCAGCGCCTGTGGCTCAACGAGCTAAGGCACCAGCCACGTACACCTGAGCTGGGGGGTTCGAATCCAGCCCCAGGGCCCGCCAAATAACAATGACAGCTGCAACCAAAAAAATGGCCGGGCGTTGTGGTGGGCGCCTGTAGTCCCAGCTACTTGGGAGGTGAAGGCAGGAGACTCACTTGAGCCCAGGAATTGGAGGGTGCTGTGAGCTGTGATGCCACGGCACTCTACCCAGGGTGACAGCTTGAGGCCCTGTCTCAAAAAAAAAAAAAAAAGTGAAAACCACAAAGAGAAAGATCAATAGCTATGGCTACAAAAAAACAATAATAATATGAAAAATATTTTGGCTCGGCACCTGTAGCACAGTGGTTACAGAGCCAGCCACGTACACTGAGGCTGGTAGGTTCAAGCCCAGCCCGGGCCAGCTGAACAACAATAACAACTGCAACAACAAATAGCTGGGGTCAGCACCCATAGCACAGTAGTTATGGCGTGCACCGAGGCTGGCGAGTTCGAGCCCAGCCCCGGCCAGCTAAATAACAATGACAATTGCAACAAGAAAATAGCCAGCGGGCGGCGCCTGTGGCTCATCGAGTAGGGCGCCAGCCCCATATGCCAGAAGTGGTGGGTTCAAACCCAGCCCTGGCCAAAAAAAAAAAAATGAAAATAGCCAGGCATTATGGTGGGCGCCTGTAGTCCCAGCTACTTGGGAGGCTGAGGAAAGATTTGCTTGAGCCCAGAAGTTTGAGGTTGCTGTAAGCTGTGACACTATAGCTACCGAGGGTGACATAGTGGACTGTCTCAAAAAATAAATAAAAGTTCTTCCTTTTATTAAAAAAAAAATCTTTACACATACACACACAAAAGTACCTTACTTGACCTATCAAATTAGAAAAGAAAAAATGAGACTACGAGTAAAAGAATAAAATATTTAGTGTTGGCAAAGTAGCAGTGAAATAGAAATTTGCTGCTAAGAAAAATGTACCCTGGAAATATTCTTCAGGAAATGTATGTACTATACATGAAAGTCTTAAAAACGCTAATATGCTATATAACTCAAGAATTCTACATTTTACAACTGGCTATGGGAGTAATAAAAGATGCCAAGAAAACTTGTTACATACAAAGATACTAACCATTTGCGTTGTTTTTAATAATGAAAAGTAAGAACCACATAAACATCCCAAAATAGAGAAATCTCACTTCAAACAACCCAATACTTTGGTCATCATCTCTTTTTCTTTCCCTCTTACTCACTTTATAAAGTATCCCAACCCCAACAATCCTACTTTTCATTGGGATATGACAGTGATCCTACCAACTTGTCATCATTCCTCAGTCCTTGACATTTGTCCTTCACTCCTGACAAACTGATAGGAAAATGAATTTCCTATCATTATACATCCTCCCTTGCTTTTATCACCTCTTGTTCCACTGCTCCTTAGTAGTATACTTGCCTGGAAAAACCACTACTTTTTTTTGTTTGTTTTGAGACAGAGTCACAACTTAGTCACCCTTGGTAGAGTGCCATGGCAACACAGCTCACAAAAACCTCAAACTCTTGGGCTCAAGCGATTCTCCTGCCTCAGCCTCCCAAGTAGCTGAGACTACAGGGGCCCACCACAACACCCAGATATTTTTAGAGACCCTCCTGCTCAGGTCTCAAACAATCCACCTGCCTTGGCCTCCCAGAGTGCTAGGATTACAGCGGTGAGCCACCACGCCTGGCATAAACACTATTCTAAATCAATCTCTGTTTGTACCTATGCTGGCAAATATGACTAAAGTAAAACAAAACCATGGTTTGTTTAAGTAGTAATGGGGGTCTCACTCTTGCTCAGGCTGGTCTGGGACTCCAGAGCCCAAGCAATCCTCCCACTAAGGCCTCAAGAGAGTGATAAGGTTACAAGTGTGCGCCACCACACCCAGCCATGATGTTTATTTAAATTAACAAACACTGCTCGGCGCCTGTAGCTCAATGGGCTAAGGCACCAGCCACGCACACCAGAGCTGGCAGGTTCGAATCCAGCCCGGGCCGCCAAACAACAATGACAGCTGCAACCAAAATATGGCCAAGTCTTGTTGCAGGCGCCTGTAGTCCCAGCTACTTGGGAGGCAGAGGCAAAAGACTCACTTAAGCCCAGGAATTGGAGGTTGCTGTGAGCTGTGATGCCCTAGCACTCTACAGGGTGATAGCTTGAGCCTCTGTCTCAAAAAATAAATAATAAAATAAAATAAAATAAAATAAATTAATTAACAATCACTAAATTCGGGCTCGGGGCCTATAGCTCAGTGAGTAGGGCACCGGCCACATACACTGAGGTTAGTGGGTTCAAGCCTGGCCCAGGCTTGCTAAACGACAACTGAAACAAACAAACAAAAAAATAGCTGGGTGTTGTGGTGGGCACCTGTAGTCCCAGCTACTTTGGAGGTTGAGGCAAGAGAATTGCTCAGGCTGAAGAGTTTGAGGTTGCTGTGAGTTCTAACGCCACGGCACTCTACTGAGGGTGACGTAGGGAGACTCTGTCTCCCCCCATGAAAATAATAAAAAAAATAACAATCACTAAATTCAGTTGGGCTTTTATTGCTTCCTCACAATAATGTTTCCTTAATCCATTCCTTTTTACATCCTCCTAGACTGCTGTTTCATACTTACTCCTCTTTCTCCAAATCAGCAACCCTCCAACTCATTGTCACTCATCTTGCCTATGAGTTCACCGAGGCAATTAGGAGAGAACTTCAGGATCTTCCTCAATCACATTCTATGTGCAGTAGTTTACTTTATTTCCTGTTACTATAGACTAACCATCCACTCTGGCATACAAAGTCAAGCCTCCTAAGTATGCACTAAATCCCATACTCTCCTGACTCCCACCAATTACCCTCACTCATTCATAACTATCAATTTTTCCTACTTGATTACCACCATTAAAGCATAAGGTTTTGTCCTCCCATCTTTAAAAAAAAAAAAAAAAAAACCTCAACATTATTGCTCTCTCCAAGTATTGCTCCATTTCTCTATTCTTAACAGAAAATTCTTTGAAAAATCTCTAATTTTTCTACTTCCATCCAGTTAGGTTTTAGGATCCACTACTTCTCTGCTCTTCTCCATCCTCCTTTCACAAGAACCGTCTTCAGCACTGGATATGGTCGCTCCTTCTCTCTCTCTTACACACTTCTTGGCTTCTAAGACACTACACTTAACCTGGTTTTCTCCGTTGTTCCCCGTTTGCTGCTGCCTATTCATCTTTCTAACCTTTAGATGTTGGCTTTGGGGCTCAATTCTTGAACTCTCTTCTCTACTTTGCCTGTGGTCATTTTCCAAGGAATCCCGTCCGTTCTCATGGCTTTCAATACAATCAGCCTGCTAACAAATGCCAAATTTCTTTTTTTTTTTTTTTTTTTTTTTTGTAGAGACAGAGTCTCACCTTATCTCCCTGGGTAGAGTGCCGTGGCGTCACACTGCTCACAGCAACCTCCAGCTCTTGGGCTCAAGCGATTCTCTTGCCTCAGCCTCCCTAGTAGCTGGGACTACAGGCGCCCGCCACAGCGCCTGGCTATTTTTTTGTTTTGCTGTTCCGCAGAGGCCGGGCTTGAATCCGCCACCTTCGGTATATGGGGCCAGCGCCCTACTCGCTGAGTCACAGGAGCCGCGCAAGGTGGCCAATTTTAAAGTCTGTTTTTAAGTTTCCATACATCCATTTTGTATTTAATTATGAAGTTTAAATTATTTACATTTAAAGATATGAATTTATTTGTGTCATTCTTTTTTGTTTTCCATATGCCCTCTAAGTACAACATTCCTCTTTTCCTCTCTCAATTACCTTCATTTTTGTTTTGTTGAATTTGCAATGAAATGGTTTAATTATCTAATCATTTGCTTTTGCAGATTTTCTGAAGGTGTTTTTCTTTGTGATCACCTTGAGATATAGAAACTACATAAAATATCTCTTGGTTATAACAAAATATTTTCATCTCCTAACAACTTAACTATAAGTAAATAGAAAAACTATACCTCTTTATATGACATACTTTGTTATTAATGTCACAAATTTTAAGTTTTACATATTGTGTATATATTAAGAACTCTTTGCACATTTATTTTTTTTAATTCTGAAGAGGAATTTTGAGGGTTGTATGCACCATCATTATGCTGATAGGGGATTCTATATGTGTGTATAAATTTGCTTGTAAAAAAGAGTCTTTTGTGTTCGTAATTTCACTAACACTGCACAAAATTATTTCATTTTTTCATATAATGGCGTCTCTTGTAAGACTTTCTAGTAGAGAAAAACATCATCAACATTTTTTGTTTTGAGGAGTTTTTATTTATTTATTCATTTATTTTTGTTTTGGAAGTAAAATTTTCCCAGGCCAAGGATTCTAGTTGGTAGGTCGTTTTTTGTTTTAATACTTAGAAATCTGAAAAATTCTCAGATATTTTATTTCCCAAATAACTTTTCTGTAATTCTCCCTCTATACCCACCTCCTAGGATTCCTTTATTAAATATACTGGTCAATTTGTTTGTGTCTAGCAAGTTCTATCTCCACCTTCACTTTTCCTTTTAAAATTTGACTTCCATGAGTCAATATGATCAAATAATAAACTCCTAATTATTGTGTTTGTTCTGCTTCATTAATTCTGCTATTGTATAGCTCTAGTAAATATTTCAACTCAGTTATTATATTCTTCAGCTCCACAATTTAAATTGGGTGCATTGTATAACTATCATCTGTTTGTGAATGTCTCAATTTCCTCAGGCATCATTTTGATGATTTTATTATTTTATTTTTGAATGTAGAGCATTTTTCATATGATTATTTTGAATTCTTTTTTTAGATAATATGAAGACCTCCATTTCTCAAGGGTTAATTCCTGAAGATTTATTCTCTTTCAATGGGACATGTTTTACATATCATCTATATGCCCTGTAATTTATTTATTTATTTATCTATCTATTTATTTTTGTGGTTTTTGGTCAGGGCTGGGTTTTAACTAATCACTTTCAGCATATGGTGCTGGCATCCTACTCCTTTGAACCACAGGCTCTGCCCTATGCACTGTAATATTGTAATGAGTTCAGTAAATAGTGTTTTTTCTTTAATTAAATCATACTTGTGTTTATTAATGCAATCATGGGGTACAATGTGCTGCTTTCAGATACAATCCAAAATATTTTCATCAAACTGGTTAACGTAGCCTTCATGGTATTTTCTTAGTTAATTGAGTTCAGGCATTTATATTCTGCATTCAGTAAGTTTCACCTGCACCCATCTAACATCCACCATAGGTGTGGTCCCACAAATTACCCTCCCTCCACTCATCATTCCCCCTTCTCTCCCTTGCTCCTTTCCCCATGTTCTTGTGCTGTAAGTAGGTTATAGTATTCATAAGAAAGCTATATATTAGTTTCATAGTAGGGCTGAGTACATTGGATACTTTTTCTTCCATTCTTGAGATTCTTTGCTAATAAGAATATGTTCCAGCTGCATCCATGTAAACATCAAAGAGGTAAAGTCTCTATCTTTCTTTAAGGCTGTGTAATATTCCATGGTTTACCTGTATCACAATTTGTTAATCCATTCTTGGGTTGATGGGCACTTGGGCTTCTTCCATGACTTAGCAACTATGAATTGGGCTGGAATAAACACTCTAGTACAGATATCTTTTTTCTAATTTAAATTTTGGTCTTCTGGATATATACCTAGTAGAAGTATTATAGGATCAAATGGAATGAGTATTTTTAGATCAAAATGCTCATCATCCTTAATCATCAGAGGAATGCAAATCAAAACTACTTTGAGATATCATCTAACTCCAGTAAGCTTCGCTCACACCAAATCCCAAAACCAGAGATGTTGGCATGGATGTGGAGAAAAGGGAACACTTCGACACTGTTGGTAAAAATGCAAAATAATATGTTCCTTTTGGAAAGTAAATAGTGTTTTCATTGTACATTGACACATTACAAATTTATGATTCTATATTCTTGTGATACTTTACTAAGAAGTGTTTGTTTCAATTCCATCCAAGTAAACACACAAAAAGTAGAGTCTTCAACTTTACTCATGGCTCTGTAGTACTCCATAGTATGTATATACTACAGTTTGATGGTACAGCAACAACCCGCTATTCAGCAATTGAAGGCCACTTGGATTGTTTCCATGTCTTGGCAAGTGTGAACTGAACTGCAATAAACATTCCGGTATAAATGTCCTGTGGCAAAATGTTTGTCTTCTGGGTACATACTTACTAATGAGATAATGGGATCAAAGAGAACAGTTATTTAAAGTTATTTAAAGAGAAAGTTATTCAAAGAGTTTCAGGTATTTAGGAATTCTTCATACATTTTTCCATAGAAGGTGAGTTAGTTTGTAATCTCACCAGCAGTGAAAAAAATGTTCCCTTCTCTCGACATCCATGCCAGTATCTTTGGATTTGACATTTTATGAGGGGGCTACTCTTTGGATTTAGACAATATCACTCAAGGTGTTTGATCTACAGGTCTCTGATTATTAGGGATGATGCACATTTTTTCTTTTCTTTGTTAGCTGTACATCTGTCCTCTTCAGTGAAGTTTCTGTTTGAGTCTCTTGCCACCTTATAAATGCATTTTGTTTTTGTTGTTCTTGTTGATTAATTAGAGTTCTATGTAGAGGCTAGTTATCAGCTCTTTGTCAGATTAATAGCATGCAAGTATCTTCTCTCATTTTGAAGTCTTTCTGTTGCTTTAGTTGTGGTACCCTTTGCTGTGCAGAAGCATTTTAGCTTGATCATATGCCATTTATTTATTTTTAATGTTGCTGCAATTGCCAAAAGGTCTTCATAAAAATCTTTTCCCAGGTCAATTTTCTCAAGAGTTTTTCTCAACTTTCTTTTAGAAGTTTTGGTTTTGTGTCTTGAATATAAACTTTTATCCAGCAGGCCTCAGTGTCTTTCACTGATGAGAAATGCTGGTCCAATATCTGTTTTCCACATGTGCCTAAAAAGTTTTCCTAGAACCATTTATTAAATTGGGATTCTTTCCCCCAGTACATGCTTTTGTTTGGTTTATCAAAGATCAGATGGTGAAATGTGACTGGATTCATCCCTAGGTTGCCTATTCTATTCAATAGATGGCTATCTCTATTTTTGTGCTAGTGCCATGCTGTTTTGATCATTATAGACTTGTTGGATAACCTGAAGTCTGGTAACATGATGCCTGCAGGCTTATTGTTATTTCTAAGAATGTTTGGCTATTTATTTTTTTTTCTGATTCTACATTTAAAAGTGTATTACTTTTTAAAATTCTTTAAAATATGACATTGGTGTTTTCATGGGAATTGCATCCAATTTGCAGATTAGTTTGGGTAGTATGGACATTTTAATAAAGTCAGTTTGTTCCATGCAGTAGCATGTTATGTTCTTCGATATATGGATGTCTTCTAATAATTCTTTTCTGATCTTTTATTAGATGTCTTCTAATAATTCTTTTCATAGTTTTCTTCATGGAGATCCTTCATGTCTTTTGCTGATATATTCCCAGGTATTTCATTTTCTTTGGCGCTACTAAGAATTTCTGTAGGTCTTTAATATGAATCTCAGCCTATTATTGGTGTGTGATAAAGGCTATAATTTTTTGGACATTGATATTTTTCTATCAAGATATTGCTAATTTTTTTGAACTCCTCTAATAGCTTTATAGTTAAGTCTCAGGGTTTTTCCAGGTATAAGATCATGTCATTCACAAAGAACAAGAGTTTGGCCTTCACTGTCCCCATTCAAATACCCTTGATTTTCTTCTCTTGTTTGATTACATTGGCTAGCACTATCATCACTATGTTGAAAGGCACTAATCACAGTGGGTATCCATGTCTTGTTTCCATTCTAAGTGGAAATTCCTTCAGTTTTATGATATTGGCAGTGAGTTAGTTTTAGATGGTCTCTATAAGGTTAAGAAATGTCCCATATATGTCTATATTCTTAAGTGTTCTTGTCAGAAAAGGATACTGGATTTTGTCAAGTGCTTTTTCAGCATCAATTGAAGCAGTCATAGGGTCTTTAGTTTTGATAGTTTTTTCTTTTTCTTTTTGAGACAGAGAAAGAGTCTCATTATGTCACCCTCAGTAAAGTGCCATGTAATCTAAGTTCACAGCAGTCTCAAACTCTTGGGCTTACGCGAGTCTCTTGCTGTATCTGGGACTACAGGCACCCATCACAATGCCCTCTATATTTCTTTTGTTGTCATTGTTCCTTAATAGACCCAGGCTGGGTTCAAACCCACCAGCCCCAGTGTATGTGGATAGTGACCTAAGCACTTAGCTATGGTTGCTAAGCCTACCTTTGATGTTCTTTATGTGGTGAATTACTTGAATGGATTTACCTAAGTTGAAGGAGACTTGCATACCTGGGATAAAGCCTAATTTATCATGTTGTATAATTTTTAATGTGTAGTTGTATCCTCACATACAACATTTTTTACTGTATGTTTTTATCTTAATATTTATTAATGATATTGGGCTGTAATGGTCCTCATTTCTTGTGTGCTGTCCTTAATTTGGAATCAAGGTAATATTTTCTTCATAAAATGTGGTAGGAAGGATTCCCTTCTTCTCCATGTTTTAGTACATTATATAATATAGGTACTAGCTCCTCTTTAAATGTTTAGTAGAGTTTGGGTGGGTATCCAGTTGGTCCTGGTTTTTCTTTTTTGGATGGCATTGTATTTTTGATATAATGTCAGTTCCTGATATAGGTCCCTTCAAAACTTCTAATATTTCTGATTGAGTTTGAGGATGGTGGTATGCTTCCATTTATTTGTCCATTTGCCCTACATTTTCAGATTTCTGGGCATAGAATATTTTGTAGTAATTGAAGATCTTCTTTAGTTCCATGGCATCTGTCATCTCCCCCTTTTCCTTTCTGATCAAGGTTATTATATATCTTACTTTTCTATTTCTGGTTAGTCTGGCCAATCATTTATGGATTTTATTAATCAGACAAAGAACCAATTTTTTGTTTCACTGATTTTGTGAATGATTCTTTTGTTTTAATTTTATGTGATCCTTTTCTCATTTTGGTTATTTATTTTCTTTTCTATGGTATTAGGTTGGATGATTCTTTTTTTTCCCAGTAGCTGGTGATGGCCCATTATGTTATTGGCTTGATCTCTTTCTGATTCCTGACTAAGGTGTCTAATACTATAAATTTCCCTTTTAGTGTTCCCTTTGCAGTATCCCACAGTTCCTCATTATTATTTTGTTCAAGAAGTCTAATAAATTTCTTCTTAAACTCATCATTAACAAGAGCTGTTGTTCAGAAAAAGATTGTTTATTTTACATGCCTTTATGTGGGTATGAATATTTTTGTTGTTGTTGAATTCTATTTTTATTCTGCAATAGTCTGCTAAGATATAAGTTATAATTTCCAGTCTTTGTTGAGGAATTTTTTGCAGTTGGATTTGTGTTGTAATATATGATTAATTTTGACAAACAATTCATGGGCTGATGAGAAAAAATTGTTATTTAGTTTTATTAGATAGAAATGTTTTCTATATGTTTATTAAGGCCATTTGTTTCATGGTCATATTTAAATAAAAGTGCATAGAATTTCCATTTTTAAAATTACTTAAAAATTGTTAATGACAAAACAGTTGGTGTTTCCAGAAAAGTACTTTATGGGCTTTTGAGAAGAATATGTATTCTTCTGTTCTGTGTCTCCCACTCCTGGTAGGACTCATTGCTTTATAGTATTTTCAAATCTTCTGTTGTAATATTAGGCATCTGAATGAATTATTCAATGCTGAATGTAGAATGTTGAAGTGTACTATTATATAATATCTTCCTTATTGCTGCAATTCTATCAGTGTTCCCTTTACATATTTGTGAACATTCATTCAAGGGAAAGAAATATGTACATTATGTTTGTATATATAAGTTTTACTTTCAGATGAATGATTTTTTATTATTCATTATCTTTTGTCTCTTTTGATAGTATTTAAAGTATGTTTTTAGGCTCAGCTCCTAAATCTCAGTGAGTAGGATTTAAGCCACATAACCTGAGACTGGCAGGTTCCAAACTGTCCCCGAGCCTGCTTACCAAAAATGACAACTACAACAACAACAACAACAAAATAGCTGGGCATTGTGGCAGGGGCTCATAGTTCCATCTACGTGGGAAGATGGGGGAACAGAATAGGTTAAGCCCAAGAGTTTGAGGTTGCTATGACAAACAACATCACAACACTCTCCCAAGTAGAGCATAATGAAATTCTGTCTAAAAATAAATAAATGAATGAATAAAGTATATTTTTAAAAGTTCAATATTATTGACATAAAATATAATGTACCTACCATAATTGTGACTTCTTCTGCTTCCGTATTATCAACATCTTTTTTTATTTTTTTATCCTGCCAATTTTAGTACATTTTTATTAGATATGAAGGTGAGAGAGGTGTAGAGTTCAGAAATATTTTTAATTACATCACAATTCTTATGGCACATGCCAATGTTTCCTGAAACTTTATTTAAAATCAGAATATTTTTATTAGAAATTTAATATAAATTAAATAAATTTATATAATTTAATAAATAAATGTGGACAAATATTTTTGCAAAACACAAACCTTAGAAAACAAAAATTTATATTATTTAAGGACATTTACTGATGAAATAAGTTTAACAAAAACTTAATCAAAAATCTAGTTTAAATAAATATCAGGGGATTCATGGTAGAATGGGCTAAGGCACTAAGACTTTCACACATTACTCTAAACCAGATCGATGATTGCAGTGAGTAATCTGGTAAAAATTGTTTGGTAATTGATTTTAAGTTTAAAAAGCAGATATATATTTTCTGCCTGTAATACTTATATGCAAAGTAACCTTTTTTTGATCAAGGTTGAGCTAAAAATGTAAAATTTTTTGCATTGTTGACAAGCAGGTATTGATGTAATTTAACTCACAATTCAGCAAAGCTATGCTTTTATTCCCAGTGTTTATGTGAAAATGTGTAATTAATTTTTGCTACCTTAGAACTATTAGAGGTTTTTGTATATTATGTGGGCAGTATTTGTGTATAGTTTTTAGAAACTTGAAAATACTGAAATGTTATATTATGAAGAAGAGATGTGCTTGACCCATAAGAAAGTATTGTAAACGATGCTTGAAATACTATTGCCTGATAATGTTTTTTTACATTATGATGAGAAGGTGAAACAATTACTATTTTAAAAGTAAATCATTTTAGTATATGTGCATTAGTCTCATAAAATATACTGGATTTTGGATATTTTTAAATTAGATATGCAATCAGTTAGTTTTATAAAATTAACAAAAATGTTTTTAATATGTTGAGTGTTGTAGATTGAATGGAGTGTTATTTTGGACCAATAGTAACCTATCTTACCTTACTAAAATTTGCAGGTAATTGACTGAAAAAAATGAGCTATTGCGTTATATAGTAAAATAGCATGTCTTGTGATCCATTTTCCCAGCTGCTTTTCATTTCAAATCCTTTGAAGAATAATGTTCCCATAGGTTAAAGTTTTCTTACCTTTTTCAGTTACATCATTGCTTTAGTGGTTGAAATAAAAATTGCCTAGGATAATAAAATTCCATACATTTCTTAACCCCAAATGACTATATATAAGATTCTATCCTGTATTTTTCTTTGAACGTGCTACACCTCACTGGTTTGCGAAACACACATTTTTTACTTATATGTAAGTAAATATACAAATATATCACTCTACGGAAAATCTTTTCATGTAACCCAATTACAGAACAATTAATTATTTTTCTGTGAATGTGGTTTTGTATCAACTTCTAAAGAAAAGGAAAATATTAGAAAAAAAGATATTTAAAAAAGTGTTGGTAAGGTACTGATAAACTAGAAATATTTAGGTTTCTGAAAGTAAATATTTCTTTCATGCCTTACATTTGGTTAATCCTTCTAAAATCTTAGGACTCTGGCTCAGAATTTTTCCCATACAAATCCTCTACATTTACTGACTACTCTTGTCCAATTTAACATATAATATTCTTATTTCAAAGTTTATGAAGTGTTCTTTATGTGATCTGCTCAATGAGTAAATTAATGATTTCTATAATATTTGAGGGTGCTCATTCACAAGGTATTAACTTATGTTTCAGTCCCTCAGTATATTCAATATTTTCCCTCTAAATAAGGGAATCCTATTTAAACCATTTTTGCTTTGTTGAGTGTTTCTTTCAGTTTTTTTTTCCATTTACATACTTGAGTATAGTGTATTCATTAGGCGAGTTTGTCCAGGTAAACACTGGGATGTCTTCATAAATCATGAATTTGTGTTAAAATTTGATTTGGGGGAACAAGTATACCCTAGTGATAGATAAGTAATAGATGCCTTATATTTAGCAGTAAATATATCTGGAGGAGTTTGCAACTGGAGGTAAGAGATTAATAATATTCAAGACAAATAAATAGCATTGATTGTGCATGTGGAGAGAGGGCAACTTCACCTTACAAATTCTCTGAATTTATAACTAGAAATTTTTTTTCGTCAATTTTAAAATTACCCCCAGTTTCTTTTTACCTCTCTTTCTTCATTACCAGGCACATATGTGTCACAGTCAGACTTCTTTAGCAGTCATATGGCTACAAATTCCCCCCTGTACTACATATTAGGTGAAATTTCTCACATTACTCTAAAATTTCACAGAAGCTTAGAAATTCTTCATTTGACAAAAATTATTTTGAATCAATGAATTTGATGCCATTTATATATTATAGATTCAGCATTCGGATTACTTAATAGAAGTCAGTGTGATTCAATGTCTTTTAAAATAAAAATCTTCAAGAAAGTACAATGATAAATGACTCTGACTTCCATAGACTTAAATCATCCAGCCAACAGTCAAATATTTATTTGGTCCTAATACATAGTGTCATAAAATGAAAATAAAAGAAGTAAAGTATACATAACCATGTGATGCTTATGGGGATCACTGTATAAATAACATTAGAATTTGGAAAGACAGTTTATGGCAAGTGAAGAAGTTTGAGTTTAATTATCATTAAATATGTGATACAACATATGATTCCACATATCATCTGTTTATGAATCTATCTTTTTTACTTTTAGAAAATAATATGTCTGTGAATAATATTCAATCTCTTTCTATTATAGTCTTTGCAAATTTATAATCTCATCTTTGTTTATTTCAGCAGTAGCAGCACACAGTTCACAGTTTTCATACTCAGCCCATCTAACTGTGGCTAAAGTTTTGGTCATTCTCTATAGAGGAATCTCAGGAATCATGGAAGGTTTTTGATTGAAAATTTTATCTGTCATTTTGGATGTTATCTTGTTTTCTGTGTTTGCAGTATGTAGAGACACAATAGTGAGCACCACATACCTCCACATTCCATACCATAACCATAAGGACCAAGAATGTCAGATGACTTCAGGTTAAAATAAAAGCTTTAAAGCACTTGGCCACTCTTATGTTTTCTGTTGGATCCTAAATGTGCTGGTAAATATCAGAGTTCCTTTTTTATGACGACTGGCAAATGAAATGACAAAAACCAGCACTAAAAAGCTACATGTTTGATACTTCTCAGCTAAGCTTATGACAAAGACCAAGCCTCAGTATTTCAAATATTGCTTCAATGATTTTTATTTCTTTAAATTACCAGATTACATATGTATTTAATTTGTAAAATATAATGTTTAAACATAAATGTATATATAATTATGTGTCTATATATATATATATAGACACATTGTCTAATCCTTAACCCTAGCTAATTAAAAGCTTTACTTCACATACTTATAATGTTTCTGATGAAGAACACCTAGCACTGATTATTTTAGCATATTTTGAAAATGTGTACATCATCATTAACTATAATCATCATGCAGTACAATAAATATCTTAAATTTATTCTTTCTACCTAACTTAAATTAAGCATTCTTTGAAAAA
>CAUYON010005312.1:0-32975 GCA_963573935.1 Arctocebus calabarensis | reverse complement strand
ACTTTCTTCTAATATTTTTATAGTTTAATGTCTTAAGTTTAAATCTTTGATCCAGTGAGAGTCTATCTTGGTTAATGGTGAAAGGTATGGGTCCAGTTTCAGTCTTCTACAGGTCGCCAGCCAGTTCACCCAGCACCATTTATTAAATAGGGAGTCTTTTCCCCACTGAATGTTTTTAATTGGCTTGTCAAAGATCAAATAGCGGTAAGTAGCTGGGTTCATCTCTTGGTTTTCTATTCTGTTCCATACATCTATCTCTCTGTTTTTGTGCCAGTACCATGCTGTTTTGATCACTGTCGATTTATAGTACAGTCTCAGGTCTGGTAGCATGATTCCTCCTGCTCTGTTTTTATTTCTGAGTAATGTCTTGGCTATTCGAGGTTTTTTCTGATTACATATAAGATGAAGTATTATTTTTTCGAGGTCTTCAAAATATGACAATGGAGCTTTAATAGGAATTGCATTAAAATTGTATATTGCTTTGGGTAGTATGGACATTTTAACAATGTTGATTCTTCCAAGCCATGAGCATGGTATGTTTTTCCATTTGTTGACATGTTCAGCTATTTCAAAAAAGCCAACATTTTGTTTCATTGATCTTTTGGGTTTTTTGTTTCAATTTTATTTATTTTTGCTCTGATATTTATTATTTATTTTCTTCTGCTAATTTTTGCTTTGATTTGCTCTTATTTTTCTAGTTCTTTGAGATGCACTGTTAGGTTCTTTTATTTGAAGCTTTTTTACTTTTTTGATATATTGCTATGAATTGTCCTCTCATTATTGCTTTTTTTGTATCCCATATTCCTTATGTTTTGATATGTTGTGTTTCCATTTTCATTTGTTATAAAAATTTCTTTCTTTCTTTCTTTCTTAACCTCTTCATTGACCCACCAGTCATTCAGGAGCATATTAATTCCCATGTGTTTGTATATTTTCCAGTGTTACTCTTGTTGTTGATTTCCAATTGTATCCCAGAGAATATACTTGGTATGATTTCGATTTCTTTGCATTTTTTAAGACTTGTTTTGTGGCCTAAGATATAAGCTATCCTTGAGAGTGATCCATAAGCTGAAAAGAATGTGTACTTTGCAGTTGTTGGTTAACATGTTCTATAAATATCTATTAGGCCCATTTGATCTTTAGTGCACATTAAGTATATTTCCTAATGTTGATTTTCTGTCTAAATGATCTAACCAATGCTACAAGTGGAGTGTTGAGGTCTCAAATGATTGTTATATTGAGGTCTCTCTCTTTAACTCTGGTAACATTTGTTTTATGTATTTGGGCGTTCTTGTGTTGGGTATGTACATATTTAGGATTGTTATAGACTCTTCTTGAATTGTATCACTACATAATGACCTTCTTTGTTTTTGTCTTGAAATCTATTTTATTTGATAGAAATACGGATACTCCCACTTTTTTCTGGTTTCTCATTTGCATGGAATATCTTTTTCCATCCTTTTATTTGTAGTCTATGTGTGTCTTTATAGTGAAGGTGGTTTCCTACAAACAACAGATAGTTAGTTCTATGTCTGTTGATTAGCAAGTTTAGTCCATTCACATTCAATGTTATTGTTGATAGTTTAACACTTAACTGCTGCCATGTTGCTAATTGATTTCTGGTTGTTTTGTAGTTCTCTCTTTCTTATTTCCTTCTTGTCTGGGAAAGTTTTTATTTCTCCTTCATGTTTGAAGGATATTTTTGCAGGACTTAATATTCTAGGGTTAAGGGTTTTTTCTTCCTTTATCCCTCTGAATATGTCTTGCCACTTTCTCCTGGCCTGTACAGTTTCCACTGAGAAGTCTGCTGCCAGGAGTATTGGAGCTCCTTTACATGTTATTATTTTTTTCTTTTTCTTGCTTCCCTTAGCAACTTTTCTTTGTCTGGGAACATGGAATTAGATTTTTTTTTTTTTTTGCAGTTTTGGCTGGGTCTGGGCTTGAACCCACCACCCCACCACTGTGGCCAGTGACCTACTCCTTGAACCATAGGTGCCGCCCCATTGGAATTTGATTATTAAATGCTCTGAGATAGTCTTGCTTGAGTTACATTTTCTTGGTGTTCTATGACCTTATAGTACCTGAATATTGATATCTTTTTCTAGATTTGGTAAGTTCTTTGTTATTATTTCTTTGAATAAACTTTCTATGCCATTCTTTCTCCTTACTCTTTAAAGCCAAAAACTCTTAGATTTATCCTTTTGAGACAAATATTTTCTGCCTCTTGTAGGCATGCTTCATTATTTTTTATTCTTTATTCTTTTTTCTCTTCCAAGAAAAAAATCCTATTATTTCAAATACCCTATCTTCATGCTAATTCTTTCTTCTGCTTGATCAATTTTGCTCTTGAGAGACTCTAATGCATTTAAGTTTGTTCGTTGAATTCTTAAGCTCCAGAATTTCTGCTTAATGTTTTTTCATGATTTCAATCTGTTTTGTTTATCTGATAGGCTTCTGAAATCCTTCTCTGTATCATCTTAAAGTTCATTGAGTTTCTTTAGGATAGCTATTTGAATACTTTACCTGAAAGGTCACATCACACATGTCCGTCTCTCGAGGATTGGTCACTGGTACCTTATTTAGTTCATTTGGGCGGATCATGTTTTCCTAGATGTTTTTGATATTTGTTAATGTTGATGTCTGGGCACTGAAGAGTTCGACATTTATTTTAATCTTCACAGTCTGGGTTTGCTTGATCCCATCCTTCTTGAAAACGTTTTCTAGTTATTCAAAGAGAATTGAGTGTTGTCCTCTAAGTCTTTGCTCATTACAGCCACACCACCCCAAACTGAGCAGTGTGGTGATTTTTGTAGACTTCTGGTGGTACTGCCTTGGTGGACTTGGGTAAGATATAGGAGAATGCCCAGGATTACCAGGCAGTCCATCATTCTCTTCCCTCATTCTCTGCCCTGGGTTGTTGGAGTTTGGGGATGAGTGACATGGGAACTCCCTTGTAGCCACCAGTACCAGTTCACACCTGAACTCAGCCCGGTCTCACCCATAGCCCAACATGGTGACTGTTGCCTGGCTACCTCTGATGTTTATTTAAACCTTAAGGACTCTTTAGTCAGCAGGTGCTAGGACTAGGTCCTTCCTTTCAGAGACGTGTTTTCTTCTGGTACAGGGTAAGTTCAGAAATGCTTTCCAGGAACTACGGCCTAGACTCAGGGGTTTCAGGAGTCTGATTGGTATTTTATTTTACTGTGGCTGAGCTGGAACCCAAGCTGCAAAATAAAGTCCTTTGAACTCTCCCTTTCTTTCTCCTGAGCCACAGTGCCTGGAGTTGGGGGAGGAGTGACATAAACATTGTCTTGGCTGCTACTGCTACTATCACTTGCACCTGAAGTCTACCAGCAATGAGCCAGTCCAACCAAAGAAACTGGCCAAGGGTCGCAGCCTTTGTGACTGAACTTCCTTATCAATTTAGACTAAGCCCCAGGATGCTTTTTGTGAGTCAGTGGTAGAGCTATGAGGAGGTCAGGTTTCAGGGCAGAAGATCTCCTTCTGGCCAGGCTGGTCTAAGTGCTCCCTCCATGGATGCAGGCAGAATCCTACCCTGCACTGTGTCCCTGTACCAGGGAAGCCCTCAGTTTCGATGCAAAGTTTCCCAACCACTTCATTAACCCTCTCCCAGGTGCACAGACCCTCTCTCCCTGTAGTGTGCTGTGCTCACACTGCCAGGGAACAGTGGAGGGGTGGCGTAGGCTGAGCAAGGTGATATTTTCTGCCCTCTTTGGTGCCTCTTTCCTTGATATATATTATCCAAACCAGATGGTATGATTGTTCATTTGATTTTTGGTTCTTCTGAAGGTGGTTACTTGCATGGATAGTTGTGAATTTGGTGTTCCTGCAGAGGGACGGTCACAGGAGGTTTCTATCTGGCCATTTTGCTCCCCACTCTTCCTCCAAAATATCAATGACATTATATATTTTTGAGATTTATCCACATGGGTTCTTACAGTGCTAGCCCATTGATTTTTATCGCTGTATAGTATTCCATCATATGACTTCCTGTTCTACTTTCTCTCCTTGTAATTCATTCCCCACATTTATTCCCCTGTGTGAGGCCAGTAAGTGTTCAGTTTTCTCTAGACATTTCCAATCCCCTAATTATGGAGAATTTCAAAAAAGGAAATACCTTTTTAAATGTCAACCTTTAAAAATATTGTTCAATGCATGTTGTGTCTGTTGCTGGTATATTACCTTTTTTAAAATCTGCTATTGTGTCCTCCTCAGTCTATATAAAGGTAAAATGAGAATGGCTTGCTCTAGAAGCCCTGATTCTGATACAGTATATATCACCATTTCTTCATTTGCACTTGGTTCAGCCTTTACTGACCAGCTGTGGCGTTCCTGGGCGAGCTTTGAGCTCTACTGCTGCTTCTGACACATGGTCCCTGGCCCTTGACCTTGTGACCTACTGCCACCAGCCACAGTGTAATGGAATGAATGAAGTTTATCACCAGGAACACAAGCTACCCTGAGATTTGGACACTTTCTCTCACTCATAATCAAGTTTTTCTTTTTAGCAGAAAAGAAAGCCTTTACCCTTTAAGTCTCTATCATACATCTTCAGAAGTCTGCAAATGGGAGTGAGGGTGGGAGGAAAGTGTCTTTGGGCCTGATAACACTGTGCTGTAGAAAGTGCAGGGATGTGGAATCAGACCAGGCCAGCCCATCCCAGCTCTACTCATAGTAAGACAGTGGCAAGATGCTTACCCCTTCTCAGCCTAAATCTACTTTACAAAGTGAACTTCCCTTCAGGATCTTATAGGATTAAAAATATTACACATGCAGAAAGCCAACACGGGGCAGAGTAGATACTAAAAACACATTATTCTCCTTGTTTCCTTTGTTCCTCTGATTGTTCTATGTGGGAGTCCTGTTCACACACAGATAAGACTGATTACTTCCCCATCCCAGCATCAGAGGGCCAGGGAGGAGTACACAATTACATCCTAACACTTATTTCCAGAAAACATCTCCTTGGTTTTTAAAAATTGACTATAAAAACCTCAGAATAAAAACTAAATGAAGATTAATGCACTGTACAGATTTAGTTTCTTAGGATAGAAATATCCTAGGTGATGCCTCCTGCCTGAAATGGTATAGAAAATAATCATTCCAATGCCAAGCTCCCTAAATCATCTTTAACTGCTTAAACTTGAGACTCCTGGCTGCAACCTTTCAGTTACCTCTCCCTAATTAATTGTCTTTAGACTCTCTAGAGAATCACTTCCTCTGTCCCCTGGCTCTTACCCAAAGATCTGGACCAAGTGCATTTCTTGATGTCTTCTGAAGCCTGGACTGGAGCCCCAGCTCCTCTCTGCTGCTCACAGCACTGCACCTGCCTGCTCCTTCCTCCACAGGCCAGAGCTGTATTTCACCAGGAGGATTTTAAAGAGATGAGCGTATCAATCAGATTTTTATTTTCATTTGTAAGTGAAGGAAACTCAAGTCAAACCAGCTCAAGGATAAACCAGAATAGGCGGGGGCTTTGTTGGGTCCTGTCACTCTGATGGCCAAGGCTAGGCTGGATCAAAGGTGGTTGGATGCAGGGTCCCAACCAGGGTCCCCTGTATGTGCATGTGTGTGTGCACATGTCTGTTTGTCTGTCTTAGTTTATCCCCCATCACCTGCCCTTGGTCTTCATTCTGTTCCACCATGGATAGGCTGACCCCACATTGTGGAGAAAGTGGCCCTTGTCAGCTCAAGCCCCTCTCGTTTCTGTCCATATCTCTATAGGATATGACACCTGCTTTGCCCCAAACTTAAAAAGAGCTTTGCGCAAGCACAAGATCTGACAACAGACAATTCCACCAGAATCACAGACAGAAGGAAATTCTAAAGCAAAAGAAGGGTGTCAGTGGGTGAAGAGCATTGAAAGCCAAGGCCTGAGAGGTTTTCAAGTTTCTGCATGAAAATGGCATGGACATCAGAAACAGTGTGAGCAGGTATCTGAAATCCATGAGCCTCCTCTCTCAGTCTCTACAGGGATAGGAGACATCAATGCTTACCCAGTTCCTCCTCCCTTTTTGGGTACCTGGAAGGTCACACTTCCTGCCCTGTGAGTGAGCTGTGGCCAAGTGCCTTGCTCTCAGAAATGACATATGAGCAGAAGTGACATGAGTCGCTCAAAGGTAGAAGAGTTGAGGTCAGTGTGTGATTTCCTTTACTTGCTTCCCCCTTAGCCACGATTGTGAAGGACTCTTGTGGTGACGATATGACACGCAAAGACCAAAGCAGCCTAAACAAGGAGCCAGAGAGTGATGGGATTCGGAATGAGAAATCATAAACCTTCATGTTTTAAGCTATGCTATTTGGAGGTTGTTGCTGTAGCATCACGTAGCCTATCCTGACTAATCCAACTGGAAATTCAAAAAGCTACAGAGCTCCACTTTTCCAATGAACTCTGGGAGCTTGACTATTTCCCCTAATCCCTCTGGGCATAAGTTCACCTTTGCAAGCTGCTGAGATCATTGTAGAGAAGATCATTAGCTAATGATCAGTGAAGGAAACTACTTTTCTCTAATACAAATGGTGTCAGAAACAGGCCAGATGCTCACCAGTCCCAGGCCTCACTTGGCCATCATTTCCCAGCCATCCTGCATCATGTAGGGACCACGAGACTGAGTTCTGACCGATGCGTGGGGTAGAATGTCATCGTGGCCTTCCAGGCTGGTCATAAAGACAAAGTAAGAGTTTGTCTCAAAAAAAAAAAAATGGGGAGCACAGAGTCACCATCCTGGGCTAAGGGCCTATGGATTCCTAAAACTGGTGCTCCAAGATTTTGGCTTTTATTCCACTGATGAATAAACTCAACTGAGTAAACACCACCTCTGAGTAAGCTACTTGAAGCTGGGGTACCTTAAAACTACTTCCAAATTCACTTTTTGTCTTCCTCTCATGCCTTGTGTTTGAGGGGCATCTGTGCTCCTCTCCTCTGTGCTCAGAGGGCTTCTCAGGCTGTCCATTCTCCTGGGGAAGGTTCAGTCCATCACGTACACAAGCCAGAGACCACAGCTGAGCTGTAGCCCCTCCCTCCAGGTCACCACACCCCCCCAACAGACACAGTTCTCTTCTCCCCTCATTGTGCCTGGACATAGTTAATCAACAATAACGGCAATAAATATTTAACAATATTTTTAAAGACCTTGGCCTTTGACCATGTGCTAGATTTATCCTTAAGTATCCTTGGATTGGGGGTGAGGCCTGTGATGTAGGGAATTTTAATCTTTAACTCAGGTTTTGAAATTAAAACCCAAGACATGTTCTATGCTAGAACATGCTAGACATGTTCTATCTGGGATTTGCACCACTTGTGTCTAAATCCAAAACCTTTGTCAGTTCCACTATGCCAGGACTCGTTTTTAGCTTTATATGCACCAGGCATTGTGCTGAGTGCTCCTCACGGTGGGGTTGATATTTATAGATGACATTCCTGCTCAAGTACCATAGTCAGTCCTTGGTTCTAACTGTTTTGTGCTACTGTTTGCTTTTCTATTGTCCTGACTTCATATCCTTCGGGACATTGATGAAAGCCACCCAGACTAGGGAGTGTTCCTTCCTCCCACAAACTGACCCCGGTCACAGCACGGCCAGCAGTGGCAGCATCCAGGGAAAAGCAAGATGCTGAGAGGGAGGGAAAGAATTAGAGGATGAATGAAAGATACAAGCAACCCAGAAGTGCTTGAATCCACATTTATTATATTTCTGCTATAGTAGAACTCAAGAATAATGAAGCATGCCTCTCATCAGGTTTATTGTAGAATAAGTAATTTAGTAAACACAAAATAAAGCTGCTGAAAAGATGACTTTAAAGCAGTTTGTTTCATGGAGCATAAAGGATGATTTTGGTGTAAGCATTAAAACAGTTATCCCGAAGCAATTACAGACGTAAGTGACCTCAGAGAGGCACTGAGTTAGCAACCGGCCTGGTGCAAGAAGCTTGCAGTGCAGAAGGGGCGCGTGATAATCTTATTTCGACAATGCCGCTTCCGCCCTTTACACAATGGAGAAGGAAGTACTTCCAGACGGACTTCTCAGGCGGCTGCTGCTGTCCTGCGCTGGCGATTGTGGGTTACTAAAATGGACCATACAGCGGGACCCACAGCGGGGGCGTGGCCGCAGGAAGCCTGGCGTTCAGACGCCCACTCGGAGGGAAATACTCTGTAAAGGGTAGACTACGTCTGACCTCTGCTGGGTCAGGAGCATTCCTGAGCCTCAGTCTTCCTGCTGGCCCTGAGTAAAGTGCTTTCCCACCACGACTTCAGGGGAGCCTCGCAGCCACCTGTAGGGAAAGCGCTTTGATTCTCCCTGCCCTACGGATGAGGAAACAGGGCAGGTACTAAGCGGTCAGAGCTGGCAAGACGGCCAGGCCAGGATTGAACCCACACCCGGCCCTCGGGCTGCAGCGCTGCCTAGCCTGGACCTCACACCAGAGG
Organism: Arctocebus calabarensis; assembly: GCA_963573935.1. Classification (NCBI taxonomy): domain Eukaryota; kingdom Metazoa; phylum Chordata; class Mammalia; order Primates; family Lorisidae; genus Arctocebus; species Arctocebus calabarensis. Next base: position 24,531 of record CAUYON010005312.1, on the reverse strand, counting down.
CCGGCGCTGCACAGACCCTAAGGCCAGGGTGGGGCACCCCTGCTGCCTGTCCTCAGCACAGCCTGGCCTGCCCTTTGTGTCTGTGTCCCTGTGGGGAGATTAGGGAGCCACCGAGCAGGGCAGTTCTCTGCAGCAAGACCCAACAGCCTGAGGTGGCCTGCAGGCCCTACTTCAGCTGCCACTGTGAGAGAAAGCCTTTGCCGCACTGCCAGCCGGGCCACCTCAAGAGCGCCCTTTACTCTTGAGAGTCGCAGGCCTTCCCCGGTGTCCCCAGAGCTCCCTCAGCCCAGACCTGGGGGAGGAGAGCCGAAGCAGCCCTCCACTCTAAGCGCTGGGAGCCAGGGGATAAAGGCACTGGGAGAAACCCCGAGGCATTTCCGCAGCCTCCTGCGTGGGGGCTGGGCAGTTCCGCAGAGCCCAGCGTGTGGGTTTCCTCCCCCACCCTTACCCTTGCTATCCAGCCTGACCAAACAGATGAGCTCCCTGCGCCCAGGTCGCTGTTTCCTGCGGGGGAAGCAGGCAAGACAGAGGAACTCAGGGAGCAGGTGCTCCCGAACCGCAGCTCCCCAGCGCCTCTGCCGGCGCCGACTGGAAGGACAAGCTGGTGTGGAGTGCGGGGACAAGACGTGATCGCCCTTGTTTTCAGCAGGAGAAGGCAGAGCAAAGGAACCCCAAAGGCAAAGCCTCCAAAGCCTCGGCCTGCCAGCAGGAAGCCGTGGAGCCAGCACGGCCCTGGGTTGTCCTGTGTGGGAGAATGTGGCTGGGCCTGTTACCTCCCTGGCTCGGTCACGGACCACAAGCTGCTCGGGCGTCCGCAAGCGCTGTCCTGAGGTGGCCTGGGCGGCTGGTCGGGGGTCTGCCACGCTGTGGGCGATGCCCCTGTTCCTGTTGCACACAGACCCACGCTGCATGGTCCTCCACAACTGGCTTAACCGATATCTGTTAAGTGATTTAATATTTAATATGAGTGGCTGAGAAAGCACCAAATACGTGCTTCATTTTGCGGAAGGTAAGAGCCCGGGCCCAGAGGGGTTAGGAACCTGCCCCAGGCTGCACAGCCCAGGCGGGCCGAGTGGCTTCTAATGCACGTCTCTGACGCCAAGTCCCTGTCTTCCCTTGCTCTCAGGAACCGGGACCAGCGGTGTTACACGTTTTCTCATTTTGATTCTCTGCTGGATACCTACAGCCTCCAGATTTCTAGCCATATTAAAAATAATAACGAAAAAGACTCCAAACCCATTAACCACCTATGTCCCCCAGGGATGGGAAGCACACAGTTTCAAGGCTTTGTACTGAGCTATCACCGCGCACATTGGAAGGAGACAACTGTCATATTTCTTAGAAGCTGATCCCAAACTCTACTTTTAAAAAGGCTGTTGTAGATCAAGTCCACATGTTTATACATCTAACCTTGCTTCTAGGCAGTCCTCCTAACCCTGGGAGTCACTTTAAAGGAGGCCCAGGTTTTGACACAACCGTAGCAGAGCTGGGTCTGTGCAAGGAGCAGAAGGGGCTACGCCCATCGGCCCATCTGCCGGTGGTGCCCGAGTGGGGCTTTATGACAAGGCACAGAGACGTGCTCTTTTTTCTTGCCAAGGTCAGAGAGGTATACCCTGTTGTCCTGACCACTTAGAGATAAAGCCCAGGCAGTGATTAGGGAATCAATCTCTCCCAGAGTCTACCGCAGCACAGACCCCAAAGGCAGGCTTATCAAGCCACCAGCTGCCATTCCAGGGGAATCTGATGACTAGTTCCTAAGTTTGGCCATCTGCAGGATGTAAGAAGAATAGAAGGAAGCTGGGGTTTGGCGGCCGGCATTTATAATTAGCAGCGCAGCACTCTCCGGGTGCTGGCGGAATGGGATGTGGATGTTCCTGCTGACCAGGACCTGGAGGTCGGGAGCTGCGTGGTTACAGCCATTTGCATAGAGCCACGCGCCCCTCCTGGAGCCCTGCGTGGGGCTTGCTGTTCAAGTACAGCCACAGCAGCACCACTGGCAGAAAAGCCCTCCGGCCGCTCTAGGTGAGGGGCTGTGGCCTATCTACTCCCATCTCAGGTCCCTTATTATTTGTGCACTTGTTACTCTGTGCCACTGCTCATGCTCCATTTCTCCGAAGGTTTCCCAAATCAGTGCAAAAAATTAAAAAAAATGACAAGCACAGCACAGCTGGGTTTCTTAACCTCTCTGGAAAGCAGCGCCTAGGACAGGCTACCCCCTCTTCCATCCCTTCCTGCAGGAGCTGCGGCTTTCCGGCTCAGGCCTCCTCACACGCTGGCTGGGAAAACACCTCAATTCACCTGCAGACATCTATAGTCACACTGGAAAGGACTCCCTGGGGCCACCACGCACAGTTCCTCATTTGTGTGGCTCGTGCTGCACTGCTGGTTACTCAGCTCGAGGCCGTGGAGGGTCTTCAGACTCTGGGGGGCTGTGGGCTCCCCTGGAAGGTGCAGGGGCTGTTGAGAACACCTGTTTGGTGAAGCATCCCTCTGGGCGTGTGGCGGGCAAGTGTGCTTGCACACAGCCAGGCTACCTTCGCCCTTCCTCTGTCCAGGAAGGTGGGAGGGACCCGGGGGGCTCACCGTTCCTGAGACACAGTGAAGGCATAGAAAGGAAACTCACACTGTCAAAGACCCTCCAGCCTCCCCTCCCCCAGGCTGTGCCACCCACTCCAGCTCACACCCCTGGACCTGCCTTGAGATGCCCCCTTCCTGTCCCCATCCCCTCACTTGTCTGATTAATGACATGTAAATATCACACTGAGGACTTTAGCCTTGTAATTTCTTCCCAGCATATTCTGCAGAGGATTCAGTTGAAACGGAAGCAGAGATCAGAGAGGCCTGGGCAGACAGACAACTCCGACCACCTTCTCCCCACTGCGGGAAGGCAGCAGCCCCCACCTGTGCCACCCTGACAAGAGGCGGTGACCGGGCAGTACTCAGTGACCACCCTTGGAAATCCACCTGGCCCTGCTGCTGGTGGGAGAGCCTCCTGAGGAGAGGAGAAAAGGCATCCACTTTCAGGAGAAGACGTCATTTTCCCCCAGCTGCTGATGGGAGGGATGGGGGAGGAATTCAAACAGGCAGACGCAGCAGCCAGATCTGGGCAGCAATTGAACAAACATCTTATGCCTTGTTTAAATCAGAGACAGTGGCAGATAAAGATGTATTTGGTCCAGCTGTTTGCTCGGGCCTTAGTCCTAATTCTATCTCAAACAGCGCTCATTGTTTAAAGTCTCTGTATTCAGAAGCGGTTCCCATGCATATCTGCAGAGGAAAAGCAGAATGCTGATAACTTGGGAGCTGTGCAGGACGGGCGGGGTCTCTGGAAAAGATGAGATCAGCTCCCTCCTCCCCTCACGCGTGGCTCAGGGACCGGATCCTGTGCAGAGGCCAGACCTCAGCCCTGCACTGCCGGGCCCTGGGTCCCACCTAGCAGAGCCCAGAGCAGCTGGGGCCACTGAGGCCTATTCCCTGGCCAGTCCTGGCAGACCAGGTGGAGGAAAGGGAAGCGGTGCGGTTTCCTGTCTGTGTGAGTCTCCTGAAGGCGGGGACCCGAGGCCCGGGCAGGAAAAGGATGTCCTTCTCTGATAGGAATGGCCTTTGAGTATTTAATTGTTTGGAACAATAGATTAGGGTCTTGGTAAAGGCATTATTTGAACTCAACTGTTTTGTTGAGTTATGAAAAAGGTTATTATGTGATCTTGATCCGATTAGGGTGGAACAGCATTAAATGATGGATGAAGCAATTCCTTCTTTGAAAACCAAAATTACAGTAAGCTTGGGCTTAATCTTTGCAGCTATTCACCGGGATTTCTGAAACAGATAAGGGCAAAGTGCAGATAGAATATTAAGAAGAAAAGAATAAACTACATCTGCGGTGGAACCCCGCTGCCGCACATCCAGGGAGAGGTGTTTTAGCACGCCCTGCCGCGGCCAGCCAGGGTGTGGGGAGAAATGCTTTGCCCGCCAGGAGGCTCAGGTACATTAAGGGAGGCAGACATTGGGGGACAGAATCAGGAACCCCACCACGTAAGACCATGGTGAGGCTGCTGTAGCCATTAGAAATCCAAACATGAAGTAGCATCGTTTAACTTCTTTTAAAAGTTTTTTAGAGACATGAAACAAATCTAAAGCAAAAAAAATGAACTTCCATGCTAGGTCTAAATTGCACACCTGGAGGGCCCCCGAATCACATAGGTCTGTCCCTGAGGTGGAGAAAGGTTAGGGAGGGCTAGAGATTGTTTTTCTTCCCCCAGGAAAGAAAGGTTTGATCAACAGAAACCAGCCGAATGTGTGTTTATGCACCATGAATATTCATGTGGGATAAATGCTGGTTGAATGAGGCATAGGACAAACAGTGGCAAAACTCTAAGGTGGGAGGCCTCAGGCTCATGACTTTCAGGGTCCAGGCAGAAAAGTAAGAAGTGAAAAAGAGCATTATCGCAGACGGAGTCTGTTTTGATTATTAACTGTAGCATGACAAACTGATTCCACAGCAATTTATACGAATTCTTCTCTGTCCCTGGGTTGACTAGATTCAAATGGGATTCAGCCCCTGAAGTCCCAAAACATCTCTTCCCCCATTTCATTGGTCAAGCCAGTCAGTAAGGTCAGCCCAGATTATCTTTTTCTGTTACTCCCTACAAACTTACATCAGATCTTCCCACCTTTATCTCCATCTACCCTTTTAAATTTTAACGTTTAATTCTTAATAAACTGTTCACTTGTTAAAAAAAATAAAAATAAATAAATTTTAACATTGATTCAGTCTGCCTCGTTCTTCCACCCAAACTTGGTGTCACCCTAGGATTGAAACCAGCTTCCAGGACCCCTGTGGCTCAGCTCACTGTCCTATGAGAACTGCACTGGGCTCCAGAGGGAGAGGGGCTGGGGCCTGGTGGCCTTTGAGTATGACATCTGGCCTGTTTCCTCCTTGTGAACACCACCTGTCTCTACAGGGCAGCTGGTCACATCCCAGCAGAGCTCACCTCTAGGAGCCATCCTTGCAAAGGCAATTCAGCACCATGCCTTATGCTGCATTCTTTGTAAATGGATTCTCTTTGCTTTGCATATTAATTGCATAGACATATCCTTTCCAAATAATAACTATTCTTGCTCCTTTTTTGTTTCCTTTGAGATACAAAACCCTTTCAGGTCTATTTTTCATTTTTCTGCTTTTGGTGGAGACATAGTACAGTAAATATTCCACTTTCCTTTTTACTCATCTTTGAGAATAAATGGCAGAGCAAACATGATGATATATGACAGCTGAGACTATGACAGGGAGAGTCTGGGCTGCGCTGGGAAGGTGGAGTAGGCATGTGCCTCACCTAAGGGACACGACCCTTGCTCACTATAGCTGACCAGTATCAAGCGAGAAAGGTGGTTATTTACATGGCATCTAATTTACTTGAAAACAGTTTAGCAGATTAGGTGAGATACATACGTACTGATATATATAATTTTTTTTGAGACAGAGTCTCAACTCTGTCACCCCAGATAGAGTGCTGTGGCATCATAGCTGACAGCAACCTCAAACTCCTGGGTTCTAGCAGTCCTCTTGCCTCAGCCTCCTGAGTAGCTGGGACTCCAGGCATCCACCACAATACCTGGCTGTTTTTTAGAGATGGGGATTTCGCTGTTGCTCAGGCTGGTATTGAACTCCTGAGCTCAGGTGATCCACCCACCTTGGCCTCCCAAATTGGCCTCCAAATTATTAAGATTACAGGTGCAAGCCCCTACACCTGACTCGTATAATTTAATGTTAATCTACTCCCTAGGTATGGTCAGTTAGCATTTGAAGTACTCTTCAAATAATCCATATTCCAGGGATGGTCAGTGACCATTTGAAAATTCCTAATCAGAGGTCTACATTCCAGACACAAATGCTGCTATCTGAATCTGCTATCCACGATTCATCAACAGTCCCAAGGAGAGTGACATCTCTTGGCGTCTCTGGTTGGCAGCTGCTGTCCAGGCATACTCAGGCACAACAGATGCACCCAGCTCATCTTTCAGGTAAGTGCTGCCACTTGGCCCCGTCACACCAGCATCCATCAGCCCCACTGAAACCAGAAAGCTCACTGGAATGGCCACACCCTCAGAGTCATACCTGGCCTAACAAACACAGCAGCCATACAGCTTTCCATGGATGTAGGCACTGGCCTCATTGACGCCTTAGCAAAGGGACCTTCCTGTGATGGTTGTGGGGTAAGGACATGCAGATCACACATGGAAAATCCAGGTACAAATTCTCATCTCCCTAAATGCAGAGATTCTTTCCTGTCTGTCATGTAGGAAACTCATTCCACTCCTGAGCTCCGGTTTTAGTCAAGCAAACAAGTAAGCCATTAGAGCCACCTCCAATGGCACAAGCAGAATCAGAATCTTGGGGAAATGTGCACCAATGAACGTGGCCCAACCTACTGTTGTATTTCTCCCTCCCCAGGCTAGTACCCCCAGAATCCACTCCCACAAATGTTCCTCCGGTTTCTGTGGATATACATTAGCAAAGGCTTGTAATCCCTTCAGGGGACAACCCATTTCTTCCCAGGCTGTAGGCATACCTGAACCCTGAGATTTGAGCCTCATTATGGGTCAGCAGCAACACAGGGTGTCATGGAGGGCCTTGAGGAGAACAGTCATCTGCTTTCAAGGCATCTCATCCAGATGAGGTTATCACAGAATTTTTGAGCAAACAAACCTAGTCTCCTCAGATTTTGGAGGGCAAGCCACATCTGCTGGTGACACTTGGATGTTAGTTTCATCTGACAATCTATCCAACCAGATGTTCCTGTTGTGTTTCAGTAGCATATCCCCCCCCCAATAAATACCCTGGCATAAGAAACTTGGAAAGATTGTGAATTCAGTGGCGATAATCAAGCAACCAATACAATTAAATTTTGTGTTTCATTGTCAGTAACTTGAGTGCCATGGCAACGAGAAATAAGAGATTCTTTTAGAGCTGGCATGGAAGCTCTCCAGTTCTCAGACCATGACCTGAGAGCTAAAGGACCTGGGCTTGTCATTTTCCTTCTAGATGTGCTAATGTGCACTCAAAAAAATCCATCCCACATCAGGGCTCTTATAGTAATTATTAGTACCAGAATGGATAAGTGAGCCGCCATTTGGGCTCCCAAAGCTCATGTTTATGCCGGTGATCTGTGGACCACAGGTAAGGGCTTGATGGATTGCGATGCCCCACCTGCTATGGCTTACTAGCATTCTCATCGCTAATGAGCTCAGCATGGGGCTCAAACCACAGTGTGCCACCTAACCAATTCCCAAGTCCCATCTTGGGAAGTCCATATCCTGGAGCCACTTTAGGTACCCTCAGTCAGGATCCAATCAGGGGACGGAGAATACACACAATAAACAATACAATATATAGTAAATGGTACAGGGAGATTTTAATATAAGAATGAGTCACAGGAGATGGGCGCAATACAATGGGAAATTGCCTGATGAGACTTCAAGAGAATTCTAAAGAATGACCTGCAGGTCTAAGCAAGCCTTATCTCCAAGGCTGAGATGGAGAGCCCATGGAAAAGCCTCAATCCCTTCCCCTCCAGCTTGAATTATAGGCCTCCTTGGAGAGAATGTGGCTGTGGCTCACAGGATGGGATAGAAATCAATTGTTGTTCAGGTGGAACTCCACTTCTGGAGTGCTAAGAAAGCTGTTAACAAGAAGGTGCTGTGCCTTAGAACTTTACTACCAAACTATTCCAGAAGCCCTTCAGAGAGGCGCCTCCCTGGTAGGACTCAGCTGCAAAGCTGTTCAAGGGAGTCCAGGGGCAGCTGCTGGCTACTGACCATTGCCAGCTGCTGTGTGCCTCCAGATCCAACTGCCGAAGAAGCCACAGGTTAACAAAGCCTGGAGAGGAGCACACCAGAATCAGGAAGGGAAACCCCTTCTTCCTCCAGAGTCCCTGCAGCATCCTCTACTGAGAAAGTATCACTGCTTTCCAGCTGGGAAAGGAAAATATTCACAGGGCTCCACTGTATTAGAGCAGAGCAGGTAAGGAAGGATGTATTTATTAATGAGATGCAATAAACTGGGGGATTTTCACACTTATAAATGTTCTAGTTTAGACAGTAAATTATAAGTCACTCTGATTATAAGAGCTACTAGAAATAATTTCCTATTGGTGCACTGAGCAAACGTATTCATTCACTTCCACCTTTGCATGAATGCTGTTTTAGAATCTTGCAAGCCCAGTAGCCCAGCACCTTGGGAGTAGCACCTCTAGACTGAAGCTCCATTTGGTTTTCTGTCTCACCATTTGTTGGATGGTAATATTATCTAATCCCACTGAAAGGGGAGTTTAATCTGCCATTAGAACACTGTCTCATTTTCATCTCAGAGTGAGTCTTCCATAAATATTGTTTTTCAGAGCACCTCCAGAGACAAAAGCGGTGACCTCATGGAGGGCACAAACAGGTTGTGTGACTTTTTATGCCTGCTCGCTAACAAATGTTTATATTTCACAGCTTGGTTCTGCCTGCTGTAGAGCCCAGTGTCATCAGACCTTCCAGCTTTTTTTTTTTTTTTTTTTTTTTCATTTTTTTTGCCGGGGCTGGGTTTGAACCTGCTACTTCCAGCATTTGGGGCCGGCGCCCTACTCCTTTGAGCCACAGGCACCACCCAGACCTTCCAGTTTTTATAGAAATAACACAAATCTGGACTTTTGTGCAACCTCTCCCAGTTTGTAAGTGTTGGCAAAGGAATTTAACCCATATTGCAGGCCAAATAAAATCCATATTGGGGTAACTTCGGGCAGGCTACTGAACCTCTCTGTGCCTTCATTCACTTGTCTGTCAAATGGAAATACTAATAATAGAACTTCATAAAATTGTTATGGGTTAAAAATGAATATATGTTTAACATTGAATCAGGACTGGGTACATAATAATAAGTACTGCGTGTATCAATAATTTTAAAAATAGGTAAGTACATTTCTGCCTGCCATACCTGCCAGGGGTGCCTGCCTGGGACTTCTCCTTGCCTGTCTTCCTGTGGGTCATTTGCACAAGTTTATTAGCCTCACCTGGCTAATCTGTAGAGGGCACCGAAGTAACTCTTGCCGTAAAAATACAGCAAAGGAAGCTGCTTCACCAGTGAGCCGTGGACGTGTTTGCGGTGGAAGAAATCTTCAGGCCTCACACTTCTCACGTGACCGCCTTCTCTTGCCTTCTGTCACTAGACTAAAAGCAAACATGTGCATTGCTGCTGCCAAACACTCAGCCAATTCAGTCCATTTCTGGCCACAGGGCAGGTGCTTAACACAAGTGACTTATCTGAACACAGTAGACACATATGGTCATGCGAGCTTAGACACCAGATGCCTAGTCTGGAAGCCGCGTCTCCCTGGGAGAAATGTCGGTGCAACACTTTGACATTTAAAGCATGAGAAATCAGCCTAGTGATTTTCTGTGTAAGCCTGGCCTATTGGTTAAAATTGTGAAGCTCCAATCAAGACTAGTTAATCTTTCCTCCAAAGTGGTCAGAGTTGTTACCTTACGAGTAGAGACGTTTGAACCTGGAGCACAGGTGGAGGATGGAGATTTCTTTGGCAAGCCCCATTGCTGCCTCCTTTTCTCACGCCCTCGTCTCTGGGAATTGAAGAGAGGCAGGAAGAAGAAAAATAGGAAGCCAAGGAGCAGCTCGTTTGCTACCACCTGGCTTGGTGTCGATGAAAAAGGAAGGGATTGTCATGGGAGGCAGGATGTCTCTGGACAAGGCTTTGGGGACATGGGCAGGTGGAAGTCAGCAGGACTCGACAGCAGTCCCTAGGCAGGAGCCACGCATTGGGCAGCTCCTTGTTGGACTGGCCCGTTCCATGCCCTCAGGCAAGTCTAGCTGTGATGTGGGCAACAGTACCCAGCAGACTACACTAACTGTTACGTCTTCTCCATCTCTGCCTGGGTCACCCCTCCTGTCCTCCTAGGACAACTGCTCGGTGAGTATTTTAAGCAGTTTTTCTCAGGGTACTGCCTCACACTCCAGCCTGTCCTCAATTGTTGAGTTAATGACATTCTCTGCCAACATGTTTGGCAGTAAACAGAGATAAAGTTCTCCTTGTAATCTTCACACCCAATAATCTATACTTACAAAACTCATACTCCTGACAGAGGGAGAAAGTGGATCAAAAGGGTTGTGGCTAGAAAGAGGAAGGAGCCCCCTATACATGAAGGCTTTTCCTAGAACCCTTCCCTCCATGGCTGACGTCTATCCTGAAGGGCCCAGAGAAGCCCTTGTGTGGAGGACACTGCTGGCTCTCCAGTTCCAGAGCCTTTGAAGGAAAGTGAAACTTTCCCCAAGAGGAAGGAATCTCTGAAATTCACCAGTCCCATGCATTGTTAGTAACGCAATTCCAGGGGGACTACTTGATTGTCACCAGAACAAACTTCCCAGGAGAAAACAGTCACAGTATCATTCAACTCAGTAGAAAACAGCTTATTGACTAAAAGGCTGGACTTCAAAGTCAGCCTTCAAGGGCTTTCATCCTGACTTTACCACTTTATAATTACTGAATGAACTTGACTTCTCTACACCTGGGTTGCCTTATCTTTGGAACAAAGGCATTAATAGTCCTTCCTCCATAGACTGCTGGTAATAGTCAAGTGAACTGAAACACGTAGGCGCAGGGCCGTGCACAGCACACAGCAGGTGCCGAGTGAACCTGGGCTCTCCCTGACGTTACTGCCACCACACCGAGCAGCCCGTTTCCTGGCCGGGTGAGATGAGTCCAGTTGTGTGTGGAGCACAACACTGCAGGGCGATGCAGATGCCTGGACTTGAACCACCAGACAGAGAGTTTAAAATAACAGGGAAAATAGAAGAAAGGAAACCATAGCATTATTGAAAACCATTGAACTGGGCATGAAAAGACGCACTTATACAAAACCAGTATGTGCTGACTGGCTTCTTGACGCTCTGCTCTATGTAGGGACTGAAAATACTGTACAAAACGAGGTATCTGCTGCTCTCAGAAGCTCACCAACCTGGATGGGTGACTGTAAGCAATCGCAGCCCAGCACAACAGGATGACACCTTGATGCCATGTTATTCAGGACTGAATGTGCCACAGGGGTGTATTGGAGGGGCAAGTTGTCCAATCTTTGGGTAGAAGAAGCTTCTGGAAGGAAGCGGTATCTAAATCAAGAGCTGAATGCTGAGTTAGACTCCAGCACAGGGAGGGAAAATTGTTCTGGACAGAAAGAGTAAGGAGAGGGCGGGTGGGAGGTCAGGGAAGTGCAAGTAAGCGCTGGTGCATTGGGGCTTCCAGGGCACAGTGGGAGGAAGCAGACCAGCTAGTCCTGCTAGGTCACATGATGCAGTCTGACCCTTGCTCAGGGTTAACGGGAGCTACTGAAGGTGAGACGATGCTTACCTCCCAGTCTTCATGGCTGCAGGAGGCTGGCCTGGAGGGGCCAGGTTGGAGACGGGCGCCCTCTGTAAGAGGCTTTGCAGTAGCTCAGGCCAGGAGAGAATGGTAATGGCAGTGGGAATAGAGCACAGTGGAAGAAGAGAGGAAAGTTGTGAATCACAAACAAAATGACAAGGTGATTTAACGGATTTGGGTTGAGGGGAAAGAGAAAAGGAGGTGAGGTAAACACCGATGTTACTGGTTTGGATGAATGAGCAGATTGTTTTCTTAAATAAGGGAAAAGAAAGAAGAGATGTGAAGGGAAACCATAGGGGTGGGTACTGAGGATGTCGTGCTGAGGTGCCCACGGACGTCCCAGTGGAGAAGAGCCGGAGGCCAGTGGGCCCATGGCTGTGCCGGGCAGGCGAGGGCTCGGGCTGAGAAATCACACACACACACACACACACACACGTGCACAGCCCCGCTCCCCGCCTCCTACCTCTGTCCCCATGACTCTATGAAATGCTGTTATTAAGAGCTTTGGGAGCAGTCATCTGGGATCTTGGTTACAAAGTGAGTACCTCTTCCTGCCACTGCCCCCTCTTCAAGTCCAAAGGATCAGATCCACCTCCCTTGGGAATCCAGTCTCTGATCCCCACGTCTCACCCCATAGCACTCTGACCAAGCGCCCAGGGAAACGCTCGGCCACAGTCACCACTCTGAGCGGTGGCCAGCCTCCCAGGACAGGAGGAGCACACGGCATTGCTCAGCGGTGACAGGCATGACAGGCACTAACGATGGCTTTGCCAGGGGTGGCGTGTGTCCTCCCTGGTCATGGTCCACTCTCCCCTGTGTTGCTGGAGCTCTGTGGCAGTTCTCAGGGGATGGATGTACAGAGACAGCATGGCCACTCGGGCAGCCTGCCGTCCTCCCTCCAGGACATACAGGCAGGGCTGATTACCTCCCTCAGCCAACATCAAAGCACACTGTTTAAAGGAATGATCTCTTTGGCGCTTAAAACTCACTCCCCAGGCACTCATCAGGGTGTCCAGGGGAAAAATAAGCCCCTTGCCATCTACCAGATGTGTTTATTGCAGGGGGAAAAAAAGCCTAAACAAATCTCCCCGATAGGTCAGAATCTTAACAAAGATAGTAATTCCTTTAACGTTCAGAAGCAGCATTGACCACATCCATAAACTAAGTCTACAAGCAGCAGAAATAATAATAATAAAAAGATATTTATGGAGGCAATGTATGAGAGGTAATAGTAAAGCGACTGCCTTCCCGTCGTCAGCCCCGAGCGCTGTGATCCTGAATAGCTGACACCCTTTCAGCCTCATAAATGCTGAGTCCCCGAGCCACTGGGAGCAGCACCGCCTCTGGCCCTCTGTCCCTGGGGTTCTTTACAGAAAAGTAAAATGAGCAACCTGCATACATTGTAATGGGACATCAGGTGAAAGAGGCCTTTTGCTTTCATTCTGAAGCAGAAAGTACCCCAGTATTTATGGGAAATTCCTGTCTTTGTGTATTTTCAAGTTTTCATTTAATTAATGAGCAAAACTATCGGAGCAGCTAAATGGACTGCCCCCTCCTAGATGGGCAGCCGCCCTCTGAAAGCCTCTGCCAGTGGCTTTGCATGGAGCAGCGTGCATCTCTGAAGCCAGAGGCTGGGCTGTGCGGGCATCGTCAGATGGCAGCAGGCTCTGCACTAAACCCCTGAGAAGACGCTACAGCGGGGCAACTCAGTGCTGGCACGAGTGGGTGAGAAATAGTAACCGTGCTTTATGTTCAAATGGAACCTTTTGTTCTTGGTTTCGAAGCCCTGCATGCAGAAATCCCCTACATTCCTCTGAGGTCAGCACCCTCGCCCCATTTTACAGATGGGAAGACAGGTCCAGAGAGTGTAAAGCCGGCCCCAGCAGCACAGCTGTGGACAGAACCTTTTATCTTCCCAGTCAGGCTGCTTCTCAAGTCAGGTCAGAGCCAAACCTCAGACTGGAACTGACACAAAATCTACTCTTCTTCACAGGGAGTCGCTGTTAACTCCCAACCACCGGGAAGGGGGGCCTTTGGAATAAGACCTCTGAGAAGCGAGGGTCCCATCTGTTTTTTGTGGACATTTACTATCTCAGGACAATTGCCGCATGGCACGGTTCATCCCAGGTTCTGGCTGGACGTGTTTCTTTCTCACAGACATGAGCGAGCTGTGAGCTATTTGGGTCTCTGGCCGTCACACTCCCGCCCCTGAAGAGATGGGAATCAGACACAAATCAAGTGGTTTCTGTATATCGATGACTTGGAGAGGACGAGGGGTGGTAGAAACACGAGATGGGATCATCATCTTTAATCCTGTACCAGGGCCCCCACAGTCGGTCGTTTGCTTCTCTGGAAGTTTGGTTTCAGAGGGTGCGAGTCCATTTAAAGATGGATGGGATGACTTCCCACCAGGTGGATGAAATTGACTTCCTTTGAGGGTGGGATGCCTGCACATTTGAAAACAAGAAAGCATTTGCCTTGTTGCAATCCGCTTTTTGGTTAGGTAGTATTCAAAGAGGTAGGGGGATAAAACTCATTTTGTCATTTTTCACATTTTTCAGCCCTGAGGGGGTTGAAAAACAGGGAGGGATGGTAGCAAAATATGTACAATGATAAAATTGTAAAATAGAACTCACAGGCTGGTCTTGGCTACCTCCCATTTTCTAAGAAACCCTTGTGCAGCCACTTAATAAAGCCAGAGTCTAAAACAGTCTTAATTTTGACATCACCAATTTGTGTGGGGTGTGATGAGAAACAGAACCCACAGTCCAGCTACTAGCACAGAGCTTACTGCAACACAGGAGGAATAATGCACAAGGCCGTGCACGGAGTCCAGGGCCGCCACGCACCCTGGCATTGGGGGCATTTGATTGTCTGTGTTTTTTCCTCTTTTCCTTTTGTTTTCCAAGAAGAGAGGTCAAATGCAGAGCAGCAGAGTGGACAGCTCATCTGTTGCCTCCCACCGCCACCTGGCAATCTTTTCTGTCTTCAGATGCCTGCCTTCCTTCTTGATTTACTAACAGTAAGTCTCACTTCTTCTCTAGAATGACACCATTCCCATTCACAAATATATCAGAGTGTCCTGGAATGTTACCATGTCACTCCCTAAACCCAGCAGAATTTTTCCCCATCAGAAAAAATGTGCAGACACAGAGGGAGAGATGTGTCGCCAGACCACCAGCATCTCAAGACAGATTTCAGTTATGGTAAAGTCACGAAACTACGATACAGCTCATGGCCTTGCCTCCCCAGCTATTGTAATCTGAAGACCAGGAAAGCCAAAAGCACATCTGCTGGGCACGTCCTGATCAGCGCACACTGGACTCTCTGAACGAAGCATCGAGAATGGGTGAGTTAACGAACACGCAGGAAGGCCACGCGTGGTGGGAGTGACTGAGAAGGAAGCTGCTGAAGGGCAAATTGGCATCTGTTTAAGATTCTGGGTCTTCTTCTAAAGTAAGGCCTGAGGTTTTCTACACGAAGACTTTTCATGGAGCAGCCATGCTTATAACGCATGTGCGGGTGAACGGGGCTGAGGGGAACAGCACAACCATCCGTCCAGCTGCTCTGACAGGAGTCCTCAGGCTGTGCCTGCGTCCTAGTTTTGTCACCCCAGAAACTACTCCCAGGACAAGGATTTAAGTGCAGTGAGTTTAGTTGGTATGCGGTCCAGACAGCACTGTTAGGGAGAAAGCAGGATGGAAAAGGAAAGAAGCAAGAAAGGGTTGGTGGGTCAGTTGGCGGGCAGTCCCTGGAGCGCCATACCACTGTGGAAATCCGGGAGCCCCGGTGGGCACCGCACCTCCAAGGCTCCCACCACCCTGTGGTGCTTCAGCTTCTTGTTGGAATGGACAAAGTGAACTCTGAAGGCCAAGGAATGCCTGCAGAAGAGACACATGGGAACTACAAAGCCTGTGCTCTGAAGGGGCGAGAGCGTGTGGGCAGGGCGCTGACAATCCAGCCACAGGTTCCCGGTACCCCTCAAGGCCTCTGGTGTCTACAAATGACAACGTATCAAATGACACTTAGAGTCTTGTGGTTCTTCAGCTAGTCATAATGGTAAAGAGTGGCCCCTGAGTTGTGTTGCTGGAAATGCCAATGATTTCGGTGAAGTAATAGTTGAGTGTTCCATGGAGGTGAGAGCCTTGCCTAAGAGGAGTTTTGAGCACAAGTGTTCCTGTGTGCGTGTCCTACAGCAAAAAAATGTCAAAATCAAAAACAATCCACATGTCAATTGCATATATTCCTACACAGGCTGACATGCAGAAGGTGGTGAGGAGTCTTTCCCGATGGAAGTGTTCCTTCTTAATCCACTGGCTAGAGAATCTTCCATGGTGTCCAAGCACCCTGCCTACCATGTGGGTGAATGTTTTTGTACACCCCTGTATCCAAAACACACTTTGATCCAGCATTTGGCTCAAAGTTAAGTGTGCTCAACAAATGTTTGAAAAATGAATCAATGGATGGGTGATAAGTCATATCTCTAATAAAAAGCTGATCTTTGAAAATTTGGCAGCGAGTTACCTGGAGGTTTATAATAATTTGATATAAGCAGGATGACATGGAACATCCACAACCATAGCACTTGCTGTTATATCTATCAGACTTCAGGATAAGCCAGTGAAGGCAAGGACAATGTCCTCCTAGCTTGCCATCAAATTCTTGGTGCTTGCAAGAAAGACTTATTAGAAGAACAAATGAATAAACAATGTAACACCACAGCGGGGCATAGGTGTTAAGAGCATGGACTCGGAAGCTGAGCGGCTCAGGTTCAAATCCCACCTCTGTCTGTTATTAGCTCCATGACCTTGGACTAGTTATTTAAACTCTCCATGCCTCAGTTTCCTCATTTATTACATGAAGGTAATAACAGTCTCCATTTCACAGGGCTTTTGTGTGGATTAAATGAAGCCCCTAGGACAATGAGAGAATGGTCAGCCTTATAGAAAAGTTTGTTGTTAATGTGGAATCTCAGAGTCTCCTCAACATCAAGAGGAATTATTTTTCCAAACAGTGGAAATACAACTATGTGGTGGGAAAATGGCCTTTTAAGTAAGTTTTAAGCCCCATTTTCATTGTCTGCAGAACTTTGGGATTTCACAGTGTAAGACCAGGCAAATGAGTTTCTACAACCTCAATTAATCTGAAAAACTAGAACGGGGATCAGGAAACGGGTTTCTGTCCAGACTCTGGCTACTGTATATCTTATCTTGACTTAGTTAAAAGGTAAGTGAGAAGCAAAATTAGACAAGCACTTTGAGCATTTTTTTAAATGGCAGTATTGTTATTAAAGAGCACTGGTGTAATTGCATTATTAGAATACTGTATTATGGAAACAAATCTTTTTCCCTGACAAATTTTAGGCAAAAACAGATGACAGAAAAGCAATCCAATCAGCCCAGATTAACACCCTAATAGAAGAAAGTGGGCAAATCTGAAAAAATGCAGTAATTTAAAGCAATTTTTAAAGCAAAAAAAAAGTAATAATAATAGTAAGTCTGTGATACAGACCTCATTTGCTATTAGGAATGAATTTGGATGGGTCTTGCAGCCTTACACCATGAATCAAAACTAATTTGAGCCTGGATGATTTTCTTTTTCATATGGTATATTTAACTCTTATCAGATGGATATACAGACAAATAAGTAATGACATGTGAGCAGTAAATTAGCTAAAGCCATTTTCCTCCTTTAGCGACTTAACACGAGGATGGCATTATTCAGGGATGATTTCTTCAGACACTGGTCCCTGTAAGAGACTGTCATGAACTTGAGTTATTAACATAGTACAAAAGAAGAAATTTGGTCGTGTTACCCACGTGTTCTTCCTGAGCCTTGTTAAACTGGACGCCAGTGTGCCCTGTGTGATGGGCTTGTTGCTAGGTAACAGTCACAGGGACCCCGGAAAGCCTTTCCTCAGGGCTGCTGATATTTCCTACGACAGCCCTGGCTTCTGCAATCTGCAAATTGTGTTTCCATTACTCATTGTCTCTGTGCTCTTCCTCCCATTTGTTTTTGTTTACAGATCCCAATTTAACAAATGAGTTCATCCATCTCATGCTGTTCAACAGCTGTGGAAAATAGAGACCCCACTTTCATGGTATTGGTTTACTCCAACAGGTAATTTAATAAAGAGCATTTGGTCCTTGGTATTTGTCTCCACTTTGTCCAAAAAGAAGCATTGGGAAAAGCATGCAACCATATTACGATGCTTCCCAACCATAAAAGGCTATTTTAAATACAAGTGCAACTGAGCAACAAGAAAAATCGCCATTTCCAAACCAATATTAGATGACACTAAGAAATATTGTTAAAATGTTAGATATGGAGCACACGTTGTGATTACGTAAGAGAATGTCCTCATTCTCTGCAGGTGCTGCTAAAGGTACAAAATGTCAGAATATCTATAAATTTCATTAAAATGGGTCAGCTAAAAACGTAGATGAAGTAAATATGACAAAAAGCCATTAATATTAATAGATCTGGGTGTTATATATGGGGCTGTTCATTGTTCTGTTCTTTATATATTCATGTTTGAAATTTTTCAATAAAAGGAAATTTATAATAAAAACGAAGAAACCCACCACTACCATCTTCAGAGGAAGATCACACAGGGCAGGACCATTTACTCTGCTCCCGAAAAGAATGAGAGGAATTTTAAAAGGGGGTGGAGAAGCAGTTGAGGGAGACGGAGATGGGAGGGCTGAGGACTCTGTGGAGTGAAGTGACCATTTAAAAACTCCCCTGTAACGATAAAGAATTTGTCTCATATTAGGGGTGTATACATGAGACAAATTCTTCATCATTCAAGTGAAGGCTACAACCCATTTATTGCACAGGAAGACGGGGAAAGGGGAGAGGGAGGGAAGGAGAGGGAGAGGGTGGGAGGAGATGGGACAAAGGGTGAGATCACATATGTGGTACATATTTGAAGGGTCAGGAGAAAACTTCTAAATACAGATCAAAAATGTTTTCACATAGTAAATGAGAAAATCTCATGAATGTTATGTCAATCAGATTGATAAAAATATCTCAGATTGCATGTGAAGCCCGCACACTGTACCCCGTGATTGAACTAATGTACACAGCTATGATTCAATTAAAAAAAAAAAGAGAAAAACTAGCCTGGTGTTGTGGTGGGCACCTGTAGTCCTAGCTACCCAGGAGGCTGAGGCAAAAGGATCACTAAAGCCCAAGAATTTCAGGTTGCTGTGAGCTATGACACCATGGCACTCGACCCAGGGCAACAGAGTATGACCTTGTCTACATAAAAACAAACAAAAGAAAGAAAGAAAGAGAGAGAGAGGGAGGGAAGGAGGGAGGGAGGGAGGGAGGGAGGGAGGGAGGGAGGGAGGAAGGAAGGAAAGAAAGAAAGAAAGAAAGGAAAAAAGGAAGAAAGAAAAGCTGTGTGGCGCCTGTGGCTCAAGGAGTAGGGAACTGGCCTCATATACCAGAGGTGGTAAAAAAAAAAAAGGAAAAAGAAAGAAAAGAAGGCTCAGCACCTGTGGCTCAATGAGCTAAGGCGCCAGCCATGTACACCTGAGCTGGTGGGTTCGAATCCAGCCCAGGCCCGCCAAACAACAATGACAGCTGCAACCAAGAAATGGCCGGGCGTTGTGGCTGGTGCCTGTAGTCCCAGCTACTTGGGAAGCAGAGGCAGGAGACTTGCTTGAGCCCAGGAATTGGAGGTTGCTGTGAGCTGTGATGCTACAGCACTCTATCCAGGGTGAGAGCTTGAGGCTCTGTCTCAAAAAAAAAATAAATAAATAAATAAAATAAATTAAAAAAAAAAAAAAGAAAGAAAAGAAAAGCTGTGGAAATTTCCATTAGATCCCTCCTACCTCAACACATATATGTGTCTTTTCTTTCTTTCTTTCTCTTTTTTAGAGACAGGGTCTCACTCTGTCCCCCAGACTGGAATGCAGTGGTGCTATCATAGCTCACTGCAGCCTCCAACTTCTTGGCTCAACAATCCTCCTGCCTCAGCCTCCTGGGTAGCTGGGACTACAGCTATGAGCCACCTCGCCCAGCAGACGACACATTCTAAAATGAAAATCTCTACTTTGATGGACATGGAAATTTACAATAAGCCACAAAGCTTCTCTTTGAACAAGTTTGGAGGGATAGCCACACGATTTGTCCAGGGCACCAGGCAGTGTGTGGCATCCACACTGGGCTGAGATCTGCTCCCCGGCCAGGCCTTTGCACGCTCACTCCTGCCCGCTGTGCTTCTCAAAGCACACGGCAAACAAAAGGGCCTGGAGTGTGGAGGCTGCCCCCAAGTCCCAGCAGTGACAGCACAGGTGCCTGGGCAACAGGTCACTCAGCATTTGGCAGCCTCGTCCGCCTGTTCCGTAGGGGCAGGAACAGGAACTGCCCCACAGGACAGTTGCTCCTCTGCCCTGCGAGGCCCCTCGCACCACACCCTCACCTCCTGTCTGTCCAGGGCTCGTATGGGACTGTCCTCTCCACGGGCTCATCCGACTTAGCCCCCATGCACCGCAGCCCCTAAGAAGCCCCAGGGAGGCCCAGGCGAGGGATGGAGTTGTGGCATCTGCAGATTTCAGGCACACTGATTGCCAGTAACTGTGATGATGGCACTGGTATAGGCTGGCACTGACTGTTACAGCACCCACGCTTGTCAGGTCCTGTTCCTAATCATGCTCATGTAAACTTTACAACAATAATAAAACATAAACTTCACAAGAACACTGACAGTTATAATACTGTCATGACCTCCACTTTGGGGGTGAGGAAACGGAGGTCCAGAAAGGCTGAATTGTCCCAAACTAAACGACTGGTCACTGACCCCCATTTTTTTTTTTGGAGACAGAGTCTCACTTCGTCACCCTTGGTAGAGTGTCGTGTTGTCATAGCTCACAGCAACCTCAAACTCTTGGGCTTCAGTGATTCTCTTGCCTCAGCCTCACAAGTAGCTGGGACTACAGGTGCCTACCACAATGCCCAGCTATTTGGTTGTAGTTATCATTGTTGTTTGGCAGGCCTGGGCTGGGTTCAAACCTGCCAGCTCTGGTGTATGTGGCTGGTGCCCTAGCTGCTGAGCTATAGGCACTGAGCCAACGCTGAGCCTCATTTTAAGAAGTATTTATGGGTTCGGCTTCTGTAGCACAGTGGTTACTGTGCCAGCCACATACACGGAGACTGGCGAGTTCGAACCCAGCCTGGGCCAGATAAACAACAATGACAACTGAAACAAAAAATAGCCGGGCGTTTTGGCAGGTGCCTATGGTCCTAGCTATTTGGGAGGCTGAGGCAAGACAGTCACTTAAGCCCAAGAGTTTGAGGTTGCTGTGAGCAGTGATGCCATTGCACTCTACTGAGGGTGACATAGTGAGATTCTGTCTCAAAAAAAAAAAAAAAGAAGAAGAAGTATTTACATGCAAATGCATACATGCACACACATAGTTTAAACAAAACCTTCATTGTTGTCCACTATATCAGATTTTGGAGAAATTGGAACCTTTGTATATTGCTTGCATGAATGTAAAATGGAGTAATTATAATAGAAAACAGTTTGGTAGGTTCCCAAAAATCTAACGTAGAGTTAGCATTAAGATCCACAAACCCCACTCCTAAATGCATCAGAAGCAGGGACTCAGTTACCTTACCCCTGTGTTCACAGCAGCACTGTCCTTTTTTGTTGTTTGTTTTGTTTTTTGCGAGACAGTCTCACTTTGTCACCCTGAGTAGAGCGCCGTAGCATCACAGCTCACAGAAACCTCAGACTCTTGGGCTCAAGCAAGCCTCTTGCCTCAGCCTCCCGAGTAGCTGGGACCACAGACACCTGCCACAATTCCTAGCTATTTTTAGAGATGAGGTCTTGCACTTGCTCAGGCTGGTCTGGAACTCCTAAGCTCAAACAATCCACCTGCCTTGGCCTCTAAAAGTGCTGGGATTTCAGGCGTGAGCCACCGCGCTTGGCCCACAGCAGCACTGTTCACAAAAGCCAGGAGGCGGAAGCAACCCAGGTGTCCATCCACAGATGAGTGGGTAAACAAAATGTAATACACATGGAGGATATTATTCAGCATGGAAAAGAAATGAAATCCTGGGCAGCGCCTGTGGCTCAGTGAGTAGGGTGCCGGCCCCATATATTTAGGGTGGCAGGTTCGAACCCAGGCCCGGCCAAACTGCAACCAAAAAAAAAAAAAAAGAAAGAAAGAAAGAAATGAAATCCTGGCTCATGCTACAACATAGATAAAACTTGAAAAAATTATGGTCAGTGAAATAAGCCAGGCATTAAAGGCTAAGAACTGTACACTGCCCCTCACATGGGGCAGCTGATGCATTCATGAGATGGAGAAGGAATGGTGAGTGCCAGGGGCTGGGGGGTGGGAGTTGGTATTTAATGAGACAGAGTTCCGAGTTGGGCTGATGAGAAAGTTCTAGAACATATACAGAGAATGATTGGCGCAGACTCCTTTCAGCAGATCACTCTGGTTTAAACATGGAGAATGGAGCTTGACACCCGAGGTCAGTGAATAGGGTACCAGCCACATATACCGAGGCTGGCGGGTTCGAGCCCAGCCCAGGCCTGCTGAACAACAATGATAACTGCACACACACACAAAAAAATAGCCAGGCATTGTGGCAGGTGCCTGTAGTCCCAGTTGCTTGGGAGGCGGAGGCAAGAGAATCGCTTAAGCCCAAGAGTTTGAGGTTGCTGTGAGCTGTGATGCCACAGCACTCTACTGAGGATGACATAGTGAAACTCTGTCTCAAAAAAAAAGAAAAAGGAGAATGGATTGATAGAAGGCAAAACTATTGAAAACTTGTTTCTGCAGCAACATAGGTGAGAAGCAAGAAGACCTACTCAGACAGTGGCTCAGAAGATAGATCTAAGAGAGATGTAAGGGGATTAGAATTGACAGGACTTCGTGGTTATTGAGTTTGAAAATAGAGGGAAAAGAAAGCACCTAAATAACTCTGAAGTGTCCAGCATGGTCAGCTGGAGAGCATGACTGTTCTGCTTGCTGGCCTAATGATTCAGGAGCTTAGAAGGACCACTCCATAATCCTCATTTATCGCTTTTCTAGGCGTTATTAGCAGGTCGTGAGGAAGTGGGTAATGATTTTTGAAAATCATTTGAGGAGTACTACTCTGCAATCAGAAGGAATTGGCTGGCATGGTGGCTCATATCTGTATTCCCAGCACTTAGGGAGGCAGAAGGATCTCTTGAGTCCAGGAGTTTAAGACCAGCCTGGACAAGGTAGTGAGACCCTCTCTTTACAAGAAATAGAAAAATTATCTGGGCATGGTGGCATACACCTGTACTCCCAGCACTTTGGGAGGCCAAGTGGATCTTCAACGCTAGGAGTTTGAGATCAGGCTGGACAACATTGTGAGACCTCCATCTCTACAAAAAAATCTTTTACAATTTAGCTGGGCATGTAGCCCATGCCGGTAGTCCCAGCTAATCGGCAAACTGAGACAGGAAGATTGCTTGAGACAAGGAGTGTGTGAATTATATTTATATTTCAATAAGTTTGGTTTTAAAAAGTAAAAAAAAAAAAAAATCAGAACTGTAGATAAATCCATTCTGGTCCTTTGAAGTAGTGATCATCCCAGGGGAATTTGTGGGCTTGAACTAACAACAGATCTTGGCAGCCGAGTGCATTTTTCTTTTATGAAACTATTACTTGAAATAATCTGTCTAAGATTTTAAAAATGTCAAGGATAGGCAGCTCTGAGTCTGTAAGCATTTCCACGTTGCTCTTGTTGAAGTTATGAGAATTTCATTTCTTGGATAATTGTCATTTTAAGTCAGACCGAGAGACTGTACATGGAATTATTCCACGGTGGCCAGGAACGTGAGGGGCAAGTACAGTGTCCCACTTTGGGAAGCACACAGCCTTTGCTTATGTTTAACCCTCCTCTTCAAGTGAATTGGATTCCTGCTGTGACCAGGGTGTGTTTAACAGGTAGGAAAGTGAGGACAGGGGACATTGGGGCTGGCCAGGGCCACAGGTTGTTGCAGGGAAGTCAGTATAGGGTGGCACCTATGGCTCAAAGGAGTAGGGCACAGGCCCCATATACCAGAGGTAGCAGGTTCAAACCCAGCCCCGGCCAAAAATTGCAAATACCGCCCCAAACAGGGAGGGCAGTATAGATACTGCCCCTGACCCCTCTCTTGGGAAAGACTCTTTTTTTTTTTTTTTTTTGGTAGAGACAGAGTCTCACTTTATCGCCCTTGGTAGAGTGCTGTGGCATCACACAGCTCACAGCAACCTCCAACTCCTGGGCTTAGGCGATTCTCTTGCCTCAGCCTCCCTAGTAGCTGGGACTACAGGTGCCCGCCACAACACCTGGTTATTTTTCTGTTTTGCAGTTCAGCTGAGGCTGGGTTTAAACCCACCACCTTCCGTATATGGGGCCGGTGCCCTACTCGATGAGCCACAGGCGCCACCCGGGAAGACTCATCTTAATGACCCAGAAGGCATCTTTTTCATAGCGTGAAGTCCAGAATTGCACCCTGGGGTACTATGGTTTCCTTAATAATATTTCTGATTGATCTAGAGGCCAATCCCAGATTGAATTGTACCTTTTTTTTTTTTTTTTTTAGACTCTGTCACCCTGGGTAGAGCACTATGGCTTTATAAGAGCTCACAGCAATCTCAAACTCTTGGGTTCAAGCAGATCCTCTTGCCTTGGCCTCCCAAGTAGCTGGGACTACAGGTGCCCACCACCATACTTGCCTAATTTTTCTATTGTTTTTGCACTTTTTGGCCGGGGCTGGTTTGAACCCGCCACCTCTGGCATATGAGGCCGGCACCCTACTCTTTTGAGCCACAGGTGCCGCCATAATTTTTCTATTTTTGGTAGAGATGGGGTCTCACCCTTGTTCAGGCTGGTCTCAAACTCCGGAGCTCAAGCAACTCATGTACCTCAGCCTCCCAGAGTGCTGGGATTACAGGTGTGAGCCACCACACCAGGCCTTCCGTTATTGATTTTTTCTTTTTTCTTTTTTTTTTTTTTGAGACAGAGCCTCAAGCTGTCACCCTGGATAGAGTGCTGTGGCATCCCAGCTCACAGCAACCTCCAATTCCTGAGCTCAAGCGAGTCTCCTGTCTCCGCCTCCCAAGTAGCTGGGACTACAGGCGCC